>JBCEWB010870790.1:0-15900 GCA_039654565.1 Peronia peronii
TACATACATACATACATACATACATACATACATACATACATACATACATACATACATACATACATACATACATAGATTAAAAAATAACTATGAACAGATTATCCATCTGGCAAGTTTCGTATGACCTTTGATTTTTTTTCCTCTTAATATAACGGGCTCTATTAATTATTTCATTGCCCTTAGACATACACATACACGACTGTTGTGTAAAATTATGTAAGAGGTGCTCGATGTTCATGTCAAACAATGTTTCTGTTGCAAATCTAGCTGGTTGAGACCTTTCAGTTTTTGCTCAGTACGTGTAATGGATCAGTCAGATTTTGGTTTTAAGACATTTGTTTTTCATCTGGTACATCTGGTCACTTTCTACCCATCGGCTCTATGATCAGTAGGAACCAACTGTCATATCGGTCTTCTCGGTCATTCAAGTGGTCAGTGACGATCAGTTCTTCACTGAAGTGATCGGATATCTTCACATCTTTGATGCCATCCAGATTAAATTCATTCTCCTTACATGTCTACAGGTTTGATCGATCTAGTAATGAATCCCGTGCACTTTATTTTGAAACTGTAAAGCAGGTTTGCCGGGGCAGTCTGCATCTGTGACGGAAGTATGCTGCCCATACTCAGCTATCAGAAAGTCAAGGCCTCTTCCGTTCTCAGGAACTTCACTAACAATCACCACTAACAATCGTCCAGGTGAAGCACAAATGGATGTCATGGTATAAAAGGTACAGAATCTCTCATTTATCCGTAGCCGAGTTATTCGTCGTGCGACATTATTCGGCGTCACCAATCCTTTCGGCGTTTATTATTCGTCTTTCCGCCGGATAAGTCTGTTTGTATTGGGCGCGGCTGGCGCCGTGGCTATTACCTCAGTTTGACCCAGTTCCAGGAACTGCTCCTCCCACGTACACTTATGTGAGGTACAGTATAATGCACAGTACTGTACTGAATTGCAATTTTTTACTACTTTCAATTACTGTATTATTATTATTATTATTATTATTATTATTATTATTATTACGACTACTACTACAGATTTAAGTATTATTGTTATTGTATTAGGGTTATCTATGTACAGTAGGGGGTACTGTTGCATTATCCGTCTTTCGACGTTATCCGTCAAGGTCTTGTCTGCTATGAGCCGGATAAAGGAGAGATTACTGTACTGAGAAAGTATCTTACTTGTAAGAGATTGGTCTTTTCGGGGGAAGGGGCAAGGGGGCGGGGGGGGGTACATCTCTCCACTCGGCGCAAGGTCACTCTCTGGTATCTATATCTATTAGATGATTGGAATCTTTTGCCTGTCAACATTATTTTTCAGAAGAGTTTTACCTTCCCTCTTCTGTCTCGATGCCCCAGGCAATGATTATCTGCCACTGATGATGTGTCAGCTACTGTCTCCGTCCTTTCAAATTCCACTGCTCTTCTATTCAATAGAGTAACAGTTTTGTATTGCCCGTTCTGGATGAAAATCATCAGAATCAAACACTCTATTCTTAATACATCCGTAGAAATCGGTGCAGTATTTTCCCCAAAAGACACCTTGGGCCATGCCATAAAATAGTAGAAGACAAGATCTCGGGACAACCCCAACAGGGTTTCCCTCAGGAAGTAAGCTTATAACTAGGAAGTGAGGTAAATATGCGGCATTCGCAGTCTGTCGACTTGGCAAGGTAAGATAAGATATCAAATGCTGTAAACATTAGAATTTGGCCCATGTCATTTGACACATCAAGCTGGGTTGGAATGGGTCAGTTTATGCTTGTGCAATTACCTGGTACTGTCAATTTCGCCTTTAGAGTGTCAGTCTTACACTCCAAAATACTATCTGGGTCCAACTCGATGCCCAGACTCTCAGCACTTCGACACAAGTCAACAAGGTCCTGGATCTTAAAATCATTTATCTCTCATTTGTAAATAATCTTGTAGCTCTAAACAAGATTTGATCTTGAAGTCCATGGTCATGATGGAATGCAATAATTTCATAAAATACTGATAACTTACCGGCAATCAAGTACATCAACACAATCGCAACGAAGGCTAAGCGCTATTGTTTACAGGATTTTGCCTCATTGCCGGTCTGAGCCGAAAGTTATAAGTTTCGGCCGGAAGTGCGTCAGTCTCTTTCTTACGAAATTATTAACACTACTCACTACTATTGTTCTTTGGAGAGTATCTAGGCTCAACTGGCCATGAGCCTGTCATTCTTAAAGAAGAGTTTTCATCATAAATTGCCTATCCACCGTAACAGGGTCAACCAAGAAGTGAGACAAACTTCTTATGGAATTTCTAAAATATTGGCGAACTCAATTGATGTCGCTTGATGTGAGCTTAAACTGATTTCTGGTACGCAAAGCGCTTTCATAAGCCATACTGTCTCTCCAGGCAAACGAGCAGCATAGCTTTGTCATCCACAGTGGATATTTCTGCCATGTTTCGGGAGTGGGGCATCATCAAGGCTTGATGTTTGGCTTGATCAAGGCACAAGAGGAAAGCAGGGTTCACTTTCGTATACATTTTAAGGTTTATGGACCCCATAAGCCTTCGTGTCGTCGGGATATTAAAAAGGATATTAAAGATGTGTCCATTCATCATCTGTTGGTCTCTGATCTGAGTTTGGGTAGTGGCAAAGCTGGCTCTGGTCCGTTCTTTGATGATATCAGTCCATTTCCTGCCCTACTTTTAGTCTGGTTTCTCTTACGGTACCAGAGAGTACTTGGACTAGGCCGTTACATCTTCAAACATGATGATAATAGTCAAGTTTTCCCTTACAATGGCCAGGGTTTCTGTATAGGATCCTGTGCTTTGCTTTATGGTGTTCGGGCTGTTTCATTAGTGATAGGCTCTCTGTGTAACTCATGCCCAAGACTTTGCGAAAACATAACTTCTCCGTAGCGAGGATTTTTGTTGTTGTTGTTGCTGCTGCTGCTGCTGTTGTTGTTGTTGTTGTTATTGTTGTTGTTGTTGTTGTTGTTGTTGCTGCTGCTGTTGCTGTTAATTGGGCCGTCAGTGTTCATGTTTTTACATGCATATAGAAGATAGATCTGATCATCGTATGCGTCAGTCTGATTTTGGACTTAAGATTGATATTCTTGTATTTCCAGACTGGTTTTAACCTGCCCAAAGCTGCAGAAGTTGAGCGGTTATAGCCATGATTTCTGGCTGGGCTCTTCGTCTTTGATGATTTCTCCACACATTTTGGGGTACACGATCCTTTACTACTTACTTTCTTCAAAGCATTTTCAAAGAAAACAAAGGGTTTCTCCCTGTGCTAGAAACAGATCGATAATATCATAAATCTCCTTACAGATCTTCAAGCGTTATTAGACACTTGCCAAGAGTGAAATCAGTCCATACATCGATGCTGTTCTCCCATAGTTAATTATGTCATCTATTCTCTCTAACTTTTACCACTATTCCTTTTAGAATAGTTTTAACAAGCCCAGTTGATCTTAATTCTTACATTACCATTCCACCCAGTTGTTCTTCTTTTCACTGTGAACAAGTCCTCGTATTGTCCTATGGCTTGCTATGTACGGGAGGGCCAGGAATCTTGCTATCTCATCTCTAATACCTACCATCAATGCAGTACAGCTTTTCTACATCTCCTATAATTAGATATGTCTCGCGAAATGAAACGTAAGTCGCAGGGCTAGGACGGAGAAATCGGGCTTTGAATGTGATGAGGGGGTCAGACATCGATTTTTTTTAAATTGCAGAAATCGAAAGTGCATTCATTTCTGAATAAGACAATATAGGTCTTTCCCTCGATTTATGAATATTTCTTCATTAAAATCAGGTTTTTGTGAGGTGGATATGTAGATTTATGTGTTCGACTGTTCATTTAAACTCGATTTGCTCGGAATTTAAATCATTGCTGGGGGTCCCTCCTTGTCTCTTTAAAGCTAGCTCCAAACTTTTTTCACCATCTGAAAGGGTATGAAGTAAGCTTTCACATGATACCGAAAACCCCAAATGGTGAAAAATCGACATACGTCTCATTTTGACTGGCTGCGAGACATATGTTTCACAGAGGCAGGTAATGCCATATAATCAACTTCCATTTTTCAAAATCCTATCTTTTATTTCTGTGTCCAATAGACAATGTTTTGTTCACGATGCCATTCGCGATGGCATAGAACATAGAGGAACCTTGATGTAAGCAAGCTTGAATACCTGACCTCAAATTTGGGCCTGTTTTGTTCTAATTACGGTGATTGCTGCAGTTATTGCATTTGCTAATACTATGCTGCACAGGCCGAAAATTGTCCACCCTTTAAGACAACTTCTACTTTCACTTTCTATAAAATAGAAATATTCCCCTCCCCTCCCAAGATATAAACACGCACACATGTACGCGTTACACGTAACTTAGAAACTTCATAACATTATTCCATGCAGTGATTTATTTTTGTCATTAATGAACTCTGATGGCGATAACTATTGAAATTGATCTACTTAGTCATCTCGCACGGCATGAAGGGTTAAAAAAAGAAAAAGAAGAAGAAAAGAAAAGACAATACAAGAAAAGCGGCATCTCATGTGGGCCGTCAGCTTGAAATGTTGATCAAGTGTAATTCGCCGCTGTTCTCTGTGATTGTCAACTTCGGCCACCCTGCAAGTAGGTCTATCTAGTAAGTGCAAGTGTCTCGGCATCTTTCCGTCATATATCTTGATAATGAACTGTCTGCCGGTTTGAAAAATCAGAGCCGGAACATTCACGGTTGTATTGACACACCACTGGTGGAGCAGCCCAAAAATTACATTGCATTGCACTGCATTACATTACATCACATGCCGTTACATTGAATTACTGTACAGTACAGTACAGCACATTACAGCACAGCACAGTATAGTGCAATAAAGTAATGTACAGGATCGCGATAACCTCCACCAGGAGGTTGAAAGACGTACAGTACAGTACAGAACAGTACAGTATAGTACAGTACAGTACAGTACAGCACAGAAGTAACAGTGTAAGTATGAAAGAGCAAATGTATGTTGTAGCAATCTATTCTAGAAATAATTAATTAGAACAATATTTGAATGCGTGTAGGGTTCTAGAAAAACCAGCTGGGTTTTCGATTAAATGTAAAGCATAACAACGTTGATATTTGCAGTGCTTGTTTATACTTATCTGAGTTCAGTTGAAGTGTTCACCAACTTGTCTGAGTCTTTTTACCTGTTGCTAAAGCCAATTTTGAGAAAATAATGTTTAAAGTATTGTTTTTAATTGACAACTTTCCGCCGTCCTGGCGGGTTTTCAGAAAGCTCTATCCATATTTATAAAAAAGATAAACAAACAAACAAATAAATAAATAATAAATTTCAAGAAAATCACAATTTCATACAGATATTATTTACCCATCTCTTACACGATTCAATTGATCTTTCTTGGTTAGCTTTCCAATACCAGAAGCGCATTAGATTTGCTTTACCAAACTTTATTTCCAGTGTTTTACAAGACTTTAAACTACATGGAAGTTTGCTTTAATTTTTACCTGCCACTGTTTCTTAACATCTTTGATGCTTACAAAAACAATATGAGGACAAAAGGACAAACCATCCAATTTTTCCTCGTCGATAGGGCATTATAGGACTCAGCACTTCGCCAAATTTCGCAAATGGAACTGTTTCTTAGAAATAGCATAGTAATCTGTTGTTAGGATCATATGTTTTACATAATCTCTAAGAGAAATAGATTTGCGTTTTTTAATTAAGATAGATCGGCGTTTTTAATTAATCTGACAGTCACAGAACCTTCTTCTCCATACCGTTTGAAAGAGCCATTTAGTTTAACGTCTGCCTTAAATAAATACCTTTTTGTTATTTTTCTGTATGCAATTGATTATTTGTGAGCCAGAATTGCCGCAGGTGCTGATGAAAGCATCAACCCCCTTCGACAATGCTGATAAGAGCCCAATGATTAGGTTTCAAGTTATCTTTATTGAATATACAATGAATCAACTATCTGATGCCAACGTAATCCAAGAAATGCTTCTCACTGCCATGACATTTAATTACTTTGTCTTAGACTTACTTTAAAAGTTTATGGTGTTGTGAATTATATAAGGATGATCTTTAGAGGAATGATAAGTTTGATAAGGAATGTTTGAAAGATGGGACCTTAAAAAGGATAATAGTTTTGCAGTCATAGAACTAAAACGTCCCTGTAACTAGATCTGGATTTATCTTGACCCCCATCAGATTTCAAGCTCCAAAACGTCTGATTCTGAGTTTGAAAGTGCGATCACTACGTCACCGACACCAGGAAATGGAAAACTCTAAAAAGAATATCAGCTCTCCTTTGAGTGATCTAAAACATCCCTGTTGCTAAACCTGGATTTATCTGAAGGGAGGGGGGGGGGGGGGGGGAACTCGTTGATTTTTTAGTCCTCACTTTTCTAAGTGGTCAGTTATGGGTCAATAGATTTGACCAGTGAGTATACTATAGTGTGGTGGGAGGTCAATGCAAATACAAATTCTGCGTGGGCGGAACTGTGTGGATACCACATGGGCAAACTTTAGAAATTCCCTAGGCTACTCGGAAGATTTGTCATCCTTTCACAAAATTAGATATACTGTAAAGCTGGTTAGAAAGAAATGGCCATAATGCATTGATATTTTTGGACTGGGCGAGATGGTTTTTGACTATCAGTGCCTTCGGTGCTGTTCCACATTTGGACACAGCCGCTCTTCATGATTGTCAACATAATTAAGGAAAATCGTTTATTTCGTATTATTTTGAAATATATGTTGATAAGTAAGCCCTCAGAATTTTTTTAAAATGAAAGTAGATTCTTTGCACTTATGTTTCTTTGCTTCTTATTGACGAAGCACCATCGAAACATCAGATCTCAGTAATGAGAACAGACTTAGTACAGAGCACTCAAATACTGTCCACAGTGGAAGATGTGCCAGGTGGCATATTAGACAATATCTGTGCAACCTATGACAGGCCGGAACCTTAGACTTAAGTGTGTTCACAGCAGATATTGTTGGACTTTACGGGACATCTGTATTGACTTTATATATCTCGATCTATCGCCAGGCGTGATGATGCTGTCATAATGAACGCACTTAACCTACATTTGTGTTGTGCACCAAATCTCGATGAAGATCACCTTGTCACCCAGGGGTTTGTTTGTGAGGAGTGGGTCAACCAAGTCCGATCTGCGCACGAATGGGATGGGCCGGGAATTGGGACAAGTAATGAATAGGGTAATGAGTGGTTTGCTGGTTCTGTCTTTCCGAGCCTGTGTGGTGCCACCACTTTGTTTGTCTTACACTTACATAGATCTAGGTATGCAATCAAAGTGGAGGACCAGAAAATAAAGTCTTTACGTTTCATTTATAATATCTTTGATGGTACCATGGTAGCAATACATATACTGTGTTTCAGTTATTATTAGAAGTTTGTTGATGTTTCCTCGTAAGCGGGCAAAAGGTTTATAGATGAACTGTGTTATGGATCCATAATGATGTAATAGTTCATATTCGACTAAGCACAGATCTGGAAATCCCCGGCGGAATGTTTGTACCCCCTACTGAAAATAGAACACTCACTTATGTGTGTTTCGCTCCACCACGAAATCCCACAACACTAATTGAACGTAAAACTTCGGGAAGAACGCGAGGCCGGAAGTACCTCATACTTTTTCCTGCGTCATTCAATCATTAACACTACTCACTACTTCTATTATTTGGAGGGCATCTAGGTTCAATAGGCTCACAGCAAAGAGGTTTAGTCACACATTTTCTCCCCATCGTAGCAATTATAAACCGAAAAGTGAGGGAAATTTGTCAATAGTTTGGAATGTTTGTACCCCCTTCTGAAAATAGACCCCGGTATTTCCAACCTTTCGCTTGATCGGAACAAATCTATTCTTGTCCCAGCGCCATTTATGTTTCTCATTAATTAACACAAACCCGAAACGTGACTGCCATTTCAGCAAGAGAAATTACACCCATTCAGATCATATTTAAGGATATTTCAAACATGTATGTCCTAAAAGATTTGATGAAATCTTGCTTTTCTTGACCTAGAAAAGGCTTGGAAGGAGTTGGCAGAAAATGTAATTAACCACGGTTTCGGTGTCGTAACGTCTTTCAACCAGCTGGAGGCGGTTATCTCGTTTAATCACGGTGTTGGTGGGCAGTGGTAATGTAAAATCTGAGCAAAATCAAAATTTGGCTTTTCCTCCTTGTCTATGCTCATGTAAACCAAAGAGTCTCGCCAATACAAACCATGCTCAATCCTTATTGAAGCTTTCACCAAACGGCTATGCGACCTACTCTTAACTTCTCCACTGAGGATATAATACCACAGAAAATAACGATAAATGAAATACAGACAGTGCATTTCAGTTAGAAAACTACTTATCTTATCTGATATAATACAATCCTGATCTTATCTGTATAAAGTGATTTTAATTACTATTTTGTTTGTTGTTATTGTTGTTGTTTTGTTTCGTTTTGTGTTTATTTGATTGTTTTTGTTTCTTGTTTTTTTTATCACAAATTCTTGATTGTACGAACAATTAGTCACAGTACTGTAGGCTATTATATTGCATTGTTGTATGATGGCTGTGAAATAGCTATCAAAACGCAAGTCCTGCAGTAACAAACGAAAAACTAACACATGAAACCCAAACGTGACGATGAAGATTCTAACTAGTTATAGCACCTCATTAGAACCTCGTTACTGTCTCCGTTCCTGGTAGTTATTTACTATTGTCAGTATACCTCTGTTACACATTAACTCTCACAGTCGCAAGTTCTAGAGATTTTTACGTAACTTATAACGTCAGCTTGCTTTTATCACCTTATTTTCACGTGTGGCTCATGAAATATCTTTGCATTAAAAGCGATACTCTTTGTCCATTTCACAAGAGACTGTTTCGAAATAGACGGCAGACATTATGAACGAGGGTAAAGAGAGAAGGGATGGCAGGGGAAATCCTCTGCTTTCTTTCTTTGTTTATTTCGTTAGTGTGCATGTGTATGTGTTTGTGTGTTTAATTCCTTTATTGTCGCTAGTGCTATTGGTGTTAGTGCTTAACAACCTGAAGTTATCAAGGTGGAGTTAAATCTCTCTGCCTCTCTCTCTCTCTCTCTCTTTGAAAACAGGGGGACACCCATTTATTTTATTTCCAAGTGGTCTCAGATTTACTACTTTCTTTGATATTTTCTCATGTTTCAATTTATCTGCTGGCTTGCTCTTGGGCTTTGCTTCCTTTGGGTACAATGTCTTAGGCGTTTTCTGACCACCAAAATAATGACTAAGCTCATCTGATGAAATGGGTATAATAACTCACCCATGTTTATTAAATCACTCTTCTGTCGACGATCCTATGTTAATTTTGTTACACTTCGGTCCAGTTGATCTGGACATCATAAAGTAAACCACAATATAAAGACCAATATTCTGGGTCAATGCATTGTCCGAAAACATAATCTTAATCATTCCTTAATATGTAGCGCTATAAATATTCATTTAGACTGTACCTGTTCAGTGAAAAAAAATCCACGAGTTCTTTTAATTTTTACTTTGATAGTTCGTGGGGAAGGCGGGAAATGGGGAAGAGGGGAAAGGGTTTATGACCAACCAGATAGCCAAATAATTATGTTTTGCCTCTCGAATTGGAGTTGGCATTTTAGATTTGAATGTGAGCACAAATAAGAAATGGTGTTTGTTTGTTTGTTTAAGTTGTTTTGATGTTGTTCTCCTTCTTGTTGTTCCCATTATTGTTGTTGTAGTTGTTGCTGTTGTTTGGTTGTTGTTGTCACCGTCGTCGTCGTCGTCGTCATTGTTGTTGTTGGTGGTGTTGTTGTTGTGGGTGTTGTTGTGGATGTTGTTGTTGTGGATGATGTTTCTCGTCCATTGTTAGACAAATTTGACCGATGTATTAGCGCGTCTGAATTATGAATGACTAGTGGTAGGAAATCTGCATTTTTGCAATATTAAATGTAAAATCTGAAATAGATGGAAGAAGCTTCCACTAAAATTTCACCCTCTCGGTCTGCTGTTCATTAAAATATAGCCATGTAGCCCCAAGTATGAGATCAGCCAGTTTGTTCTAAGTATGTCCAATTATGAAATATCAAGGGATTTTACTCATGGCATAAATGATTGAACACTCCATCTGCCGTGTCACTTTGGCATTAGAAGATTGAAAATAAGATCTATATAATGGCAATAATGCAGATCCAAATCTCATAGTGTTTCATTACAATATCAGATTATGGAGCGATATTGCGTGCGTCAGGTAGGCCTGTGCATCATCGATCATGGTAACCAGTTTCATCGGTCATGGAGTGATGATCGATTAATCCGTTACGAATCTCAATTTTTAATTATTTTTTTTTGTCCCCCATCCCCCGGGCGGTGTCAACGCCGACATGTTGTCTGTTGCTACAAAATGTCGACCTGTGAAGTGATCGTCAGTTTTTGTGATTAGACTAAATAAAAATTTTAATCTTTGAGCATTATAAGGTAATGTTTGGTATCAAGCTGCACTAAAATTAGATGTCCGATCGATCTGCACAGTCAGAATTGTAAAGTATTGAGTTTCACGCCCCAAGTTTTTTTTTCTTTTAAATCAAAGTCCCGGGTCAAAGATCAAGTGAGCAAAACCCAGGCTGAATGTGGTTGGCGTTTTCTGTTGTTGTTGTTGTTGTTGCTGCTGTTGTTATTGTTGCTGTTGTTGTTGTTGTTGCTGTTTTTGGTCACAATCGACTAAGGTCAAGGTCGCAACCGATACCGTCTGGTGGTGACGTCACACATGACAAAGAAGAAAATAATTAACCGATATAATAATCGAACATGTCAGTCATGGGGTCGATTAATCGATTAACCGTCGGTTACGAAATTTATCGGTCATGCACATGCCTAGCCCTAGGAGGTGGTATTGATGTGCGCACACAACAGAAGTTCTTATTGCTGTGACGCCAGGGATGACTGGTGTCCCACAGATGAAGTTCTCTCCACCCAGTCCGTCACACAAACTACCAACGCAGGAGCTCTATGGCATAATTTCTATACGTGGCTATTAATCAGGGTAGAGAATATTGAAATGTTTTTGTATTCACATGTCTCTCCTCTGCAACCGTCTTGACATTAACTCTTTCCCCCCCATGCAAAAGTCTCTTTTAATATTCAGTAATGATCGAAGTCTTGCAAGATTCATGGTGTACCTCTTTGTATTAAAATGCCGCACTTGTATGTAAGAAATGTGAACTTCCGACATAAGATCCTTGCAAAACTATTTCCATAAAAATCTGTACGTAAGCCACAATAACAGCAGCAACAACAACAAACAAACAAACAAAAGCAGATGAAAATTTAACCTTATTGCTATCGAGATCGATACAAGCAAAATGTTGAGGATCATTTGAAATTCTTGTACTCCGTCTATGCAATTTTTACTTTGCGGAATCATGAAATCTCAAAGCAAATAGGGTGTCTACACTGTTATAATCACTGACAAGGATCTTTAATTTTAACTCTAAAAAGGCAGCAGGTTCAACGTAAGCACTGAAAGGGTTAATTGTCACCAGGTCTCATTACTTACTATAATATCTACAAGACAACGCAAGTTGATCGCATGCCAAGATAAAGTACTAAATATCTCTTTTCACTTTTTTCCCTTCCTTTTACTTCTTCTTTTTTAAAATATTTTTTCAGCTCTGCACACAATTTCTTTATAGTTCCTTTATGATGCGTCAATGTGTAAAACATCCGATGTATAATTTCTAAGTGTTGCTTTCAAAAACAGAATCATGTCTCCATAGAAGTAGGATAAAGCTAATTATGGTTGAGGAGGTTTTTAAATGTTGTTGTTGTTATGTGTATAGTATGCGTGCCTGTGTGTGTGTGTGTGTGCTTGTTTTATTACTTCGTTCAACCTCCTCCGGGCTGGTTATCTCGACGTGTGTGTTCTCGAAAAAATATTTAACATGGGGTTTTTGCTTTCTCTTTAAAGTTCTGCTTTTCCTGAAAACAAAAATACCTGTAGAAAGTGGACTATTTTAACCATTCTAACGTGTCTGAAACGTGATCAGTCTCAAAAACTGGATTTTTATTTTCAATATTATTTTTCTAAACAACGCCTAAAGAGAAACGGTACATGGTTCTTAAGCAAAAAAAATCATATATGAGGAAGACGAGAAAAGAGTCCAAAAAGCCTTGAAGCAAAGGGCAGTGGACAACTGGGAAGGTGTCCTTCCAAGACCGACAATATGAGAGGACAGTTGGCAAATGGCACCCATGAAGCTGGCCTTCAGTAATCATGTCATGCCTCATTCGATGCGCTTCCCCAAAAACGAATTTCACCAGATAGAGAAAGTGCTTAACTCGAAGGTTGCGAAGATGTTCATCTTTATCGAGATGCAATTCCATATGAGACAAACATGAAAAGGCAGCACTAGTACAAGATAGTCAAGAACCAAGATCTCCTGATGAATTTGCATATTCTCTTCTGAAGAAGCTCATCTTAAATGGCCGGAGCGTTAGAAGCACCATACATGAACTAGCAATAGCAGCACCGAACACTCTCTGTTGGATCTGGTGCAAAAGGAACGATGTAACCTCTATATCGCCTGATGCCGAATGGAGATTTAAATAGGATAAGTTATGCCATGAAAACGATGGCATGAGTGACGGAATGGTTAGAACGTCCCGGTCAAAGACATTTGAACCGAAAACCAAACGGCACTGGTTCGAATCCCAGAAAGTCCTTGAGATAAATAAAAGTAGGTGACGAGCACCGGGAGTCATGATCCCCGTGCGGCCGGGGTTCTAGACGATGTCACGAAGTTAAAGGCCGAAACATCTAATGAAAGAACCCACTCTTCCCCTAAAGACCGTCACCTGTCTCGCTCCATCTCAGGAGTTTTCCCACCACTTTCTAACTACTTTTTAAAAAGAATTCTTGTTGGATTTCGGTGAAAATTGGACTGTGTGATCTTTACAGTGTGTTCTAAAAACTTATAATTGATCCTGTATGAAAGTTTTCCATAGCTTTTTTAAAGACAATTTCATATTTCGTCAAGAAAAAAAAAAAAAAAGAAGTTGAAGAAATAGGTTAGGTTTTTTTTTTGTTTTTTTTTTCAGATGTTCACAGAAATGAATGAAACAAAGATACAGTGAATGCAAACTTCGATATTAACGCGTATTTATTGTAAATTGAAATGTATGTGTACCACATGTCAGGCAGATCTGTTGAAAAATGGCGGAGTCTTTAGATTTCTAATTCGAGGTTTTTCATAAGGGAAAATTCAAGACGGTTGTCTTGCTGAGCCAACAATGGAATAAAAATGAAATTATAGTACTGTTTTCCCCTATTTACTTACTTATTGCCTAATATTATTTAACCCAATAAACAAAATTAATCTTTTTTTTTTTTCGTCTAACCTTTCTTCTCTCTTTTTCTCTTTGTCTCCCTCCCTCTCTCTTCTCTTGCTCTCTGTCTCTCTCTTGTTCTCTCCTCCCCTCTCTCTTTCTCTCTCTTGTTCTCTCTCTTTTAAATCTCCTTCCCACTCTCTGCTTAGCCTTTGCTGCATTACACACGCAGATACAACACCGCACAAGCAACAATTCACCCACTTTCGGAAGTGCTCTTGACTGTGCCCATGCCCACCGAGACTATTAGATCTCCTTGCAATCCTTCACAATCAAGCCAACGGAGACTAGCTGCTTCCCGCGGTTTCGCCTTATTGTAAATAGGGCGGATACGCGGACTTCCTTGCCCCTGCCAAATGATTGATCAAAATGAACTATCCAAATGAAATAAATGGATAAGTTGGAGCTTGCTTCAAGACAGTATATTCCTCTTCAGATGATCTGGGAATAAGCCAAGTTGTCTTTGTCGGGAACAAAACTGATTGAAGGTTTTTATTACTTCAGTCGAAAATATATCTGTGATGTCTGATTTTCAATATTTTTATTTTAATATTTATTTTTTTTATTTATTCAATTAGTTATTTATTAGATTTTTTTTTCATGCTCGCAGCTGGGGCTGCCATTTATGGAGTTCTTTTTACAAAGGCATTGTTTCTTCTTTGTTTAAAGATGCCTGATGTCCTGCTATAGAAATGCTAAGAGGACTGTTAGACCAGTAACCACTCCCACCATTAACGGAAAAAAAAAGACTCGGTTATGTCTTATTGTTATTATGTTTGTCGCCTTTCACTCCAAAGAAAATACGATTCTCTCGGCTCCAGTTTGGCGAAGGGAAATTTTTGGACAAAAATTTTGGAATTGGGAAATTTCACCCACTTACTCTTCATCCGATTTTCCACCGCCATTTTTTTTTTTAACATAGATAACACAGAGCCTACATAGGAGATCCTGTTCTTATCCGAGAATGCTAGACGTCGTGCTTCCCTACCCAAGAAGGCTGGAGACTTCAGTCACTGACAAAAAAGTGCAGGCTCTATTCTTCTAACTTTTCCCATTTCCGATAAGATTCGAATCCGCGACGTACTTTCCGAGGAGCAGACATTTAACCCCTCAGCTACTAAACCACCCTTCCTACTTCCCACCATTTCCTACACTCAAATGGGGATTGATGAACTAATTGTTTTGTAGCAGAAATTTGGAGTCCATGATGAACTTGATACACACTGCTAGGATCAAAACAATGCTGGACAAATGTCGATATTTGTGAAATTAGTAGATCTAGATCTGTATGTTATCAAAACTTTGTTGAACGCTCCAGGGCATAATTATACATCTGGTATCCATAATCATACATCTTTGCCAGCTAACTCAGATGTATAGAAAGTGTCAAATCACTGTGTCACAACAGGCTGTCATGTTGAGTAAGAGTAGCAGTTTCTCTCAAAAAGAGGGTTCCTTCCTGTAAAAGCAATGAAAAAAATGATGACATTGTTAATTCACAACATTACCACAATGAGAAAAACAAAAATCATTATATGATGATTTTTCAAATTATTCTGTTACTTTCAAATACCAAAAGAAAAAGATACTGCTCTCTCTTTGCAGTGTTTGCAAAGGCACCTGGCAAAGGGAAGTAATTTGGCTGACATTCAAAATGGCTCTAAGAATCATCCAAGGTCTTTATAAAATCAAGCACACTTTCATCAGGACAGAGTAGAAGTAAGAATAAGGATTTAACAAACATACTTTGTAGAGCAATTTATAACATAATTTGCAGATGGATTGGTTGTTACTACTAACAGTAAGCCGTACTAGAGAAACGGCATTATATTAGTCGAACTATCTTGTTATGGAAAGGAGACACTCGATCAAGATCTCTGGGACTACTTGGAAAACTGCAATAGTTCATACTCGACTAAGCACAGAGCTGGAAATTGCCCACAAGCGTTTGCACCCCCTGCTAAAAATAGAACACTCGCTTATGTGTCTTACGGCTCTACACGAAATCCCACAACAATAGTAGAACGCAAGATTTCGGGAAAAACCCAACGTCGGAAGCACGTCAGGCGTTTTCCTACGTCATTAAACCATTAACACTACTCATCACTACTATTATTTGGAGGGCATCACGGTTCAATAGGCTCACAACCAAGAGTTTTAGTAATAAATTTCCTACAAACCGTAAGGTCAAACCGAAAAGTGAGGCAAACTTGTGAACAATTTGGAGTGTTTGTACCCCCTGCTAAAAATAGACGGGGGGATTTCCAGTCTTTTTCTTAGTGGTCTCACGTCAAAACTATAAAGAAACACGAGATAACAACCATGGCTGAGAACAAACACAATAACGTTCAGTAAATGATGCTTAGGACCTAAACTTATCTTTCTTCATCCATCCACCCATCCATCCATGCACCCATCTATCTTTCTGTCTATCTATCTATCTATCTATCTATCTATCTATCTATCTATCTATCTATCTATCTATCTATCTA
>JBCEWB010870900.1:0-15898 GCA_039654565.1 Peronia peronii
ATAGATAGATAGATAGATAGATAGATAGATAGATAGATAGATAGATAGATAGATAGATAGATAGATAGATAGAATAAGATGATGACGAGAGCCCGACGAAAGGACGACAAATAGACAGATTCATGATTAGACATGTGGAAGCTTAACAATAGCTACGGCAAAAGGACAAAGAAAAAGACGGACACACAGAGAGACAAAGGGAGGAGAGGAGAAAGCAAGAGAGAAAGAAAGAAAGAAATGGAGAGTAAGAAAGATTACTAAAGAGGAGGTAAAAGAATGACAGACCCAGTGACATTAGGATCAGTGTTCGTACTGACACATGGACCAACTATTTCAGTGTCCACAATATCCACTCTGTCAGGCTTGGAATGGACTGACTGCAATACACTAATGATAATCATTATTTTTGCATATACACCAAACTGATGTCCTGTTTCCATAGAAATCACATCATAGCTACTGATGACGTCCAGTGTGTAGGTTGCACTCGTATTAAAGGTGTACTCGCCTAACTGGTAGTTACTATTTTATATCGTAGCGTAATCGATGGCTATGGAACCGACTCGTTCTGCCTAAACTGATATTTATACACGTTTTTTCTTAGCCCTCCAGAACCAATGTCATCTTACTAAGTTAATGTCGGAACATATAACTTCTTTCTTTTGGTCACCAACGTCATCACCGCCGCGCCCAAATCGTATTTCTTGACAACTGCTGGTTTTCCATGGAATAACCTCTCATCCTAATATAAATAACTGTGGTCCAGGAAGATTATACTTATGCCTCAACGAAGGCCCAGTGAATAGTAATTCTGAGTACAAATCGGATAGGATGACGTCAAAAATCCTGTCCCACATAGTAGGCACAGGTATGGAATTGTCGTAGCTTGGTAGAGTAATCTGAGACATAATTGAACATGGATGCTATTCAAATTATCAGACTTGTTTACACATCATATTTTCCCCGCAAAATAGTAGCCTACAGTGTGATACCATGGTTACCTCTGTATTATATCTTCAGGTCAATCAAAATGGCGGCCGAAGATCACTATAGTTAATGGAAAGAGTGGATGGTCGCTTTGCATTGTTCGTATCTTCACTGTGTACGAAATCCTTGTCATTAATTTCTCGACCATAACTTTATAATTGATGTTCATTGCCTTGACTTTCTAATGTATCATATAGCAGATCAAATATGATTCCATATTAGGTACACAAGATAAAATATGATTCCATAACGAATGCGTGACCTCAGCCTTCTAATATGGGATTATGACTCCAGAACGGACAAGTGTTGCCCAAATCTTCTGAGATTGCCTAACAACTTGATCACTAGTTTGTTTCTCACATTCATTGCCAATGCCAGTTTTCTACCGCAGCTAATGGCCGATAAACATTTTCTGACGCCACATCTGACGCTCCTTGCTTTCCTCAGCCTAACAGATAATAATGCAACAAGCTACTGATAGAGCGTGACTTCATCGCTGATACTCGTTATCTTTGTTTACATATTATTATGGCAGATTGAATGTGATTCCTTTAATCCCCTAATTAAGCCCTGTCCACTGGTACACAGGTGGCAAATAAAATTCGTGCAGCACCTATCAATTGATACAAGAGAAGACAAGACCACTGTTATGACATATAATATAATTTTGTATATATCGACCAATCACAACAGCCGATTATATTTACTTCACTGGCAATATATCAGATATATGGGTTATATCGTTAAGAGCTCAGGTTGGTGTGTAGCTGTAAACTCAAAGACTCAGGGCTCTAACGGTTAAGATTGAAAGTTTTGACTATTTTTTTGTCTGTTTGAAAACCAGTGTAAGTGAATTCTGAACAGCATTACAGAGGCATCGGTCAAAATTAAATTTCATCCAGAGAGAACTATTGGGTTCAACTTGAGGCACTAGACAAAATTTTGGAGAGAGAAAACGAAAAAAGACAGGCAGGAGTGATATTTGAAAAGGTAATCACGTATTATAAATTTGATATGAATAGGGACAAATTAACAGCATTGTGGGCCCCATGAGTAAAGAAGTATACTGGGACCTCAAGACAGCTAATCATAGGAATAACATGTAAATAGCTGAAATAATTAAATATAAATTAACATACACAGATAAGAATAGGGCCCTTTTGTGTTCGTGAAGCTGCCGGGCTAATGCCCATCAGGCACATGCGTTTTCTGACAACCGGATTTTTGAATGAAAATCACATTCTGATTCTGTTAACGGAGACCGTGGGAATAGAAAATCATGAAAAGATCAACAGAAACAGGATAGTGAAGAGAGATTGTGAGCAAAGAAAATAGGGGAGGGTCGAAAGGTTAAGCTAGGAATGAAAGAGGAAGGAGCTGAGGATCTAGAAAGGAAGAGAGGAGGGAAGGAAAGAGGAAAGGGGGGAAGAAGTGAAGAAGAAAGAACTGACAGATTGAAGGAATGGAGGACAGATGGATGGAAGGAAGACAGGAAGGAATGGAAACAGGAAGGAAGGTAGGAAAAAAAAGAAGGGGGACGAATGAATTACAGGTGGAAAGAAGGAAGGACAGAAAAAAACAAGGAAGGAAAAAGCACGCAGGGATGTAAGGAAAGAGGGAGGAAAGGGGTGGAGGAAGAAAGGAAGGAAATATTAAGAATACAGATGATGGGAGCTGACTGTATATTTAACGATTGACTCCCTAATTTGCCATCCTACCCACTACATTAAAGTCCCCGCCATAGTCTGCGAGCGCCTGTGTGTCACGTGATAGTTTGACGTGATAGAGTACCCGGCTCATTAGAGCGATTTTGTGGCTAGCGGGTGTAATGCGGCACAGCTTACCCGCGGTCGGTCAGTAATGAGGCTGGACACTGGCCGGATAATGACATGCCTTATAATGACCATCCAGACCTGTGTGTTTGCAGGTCTGTATGGTTGTCGGTCTGTCCGTATGCCTGAGATGGTTTAAGACGCAAGGGGATGGGGGAAATTTTCTTTCCTCCAGAGGTAATTTTTTAAATTGAATAGTATGAGTCAATATCGTGAATTCGTGGTGGGTGATCTCTCAAGCCTTCAATTTGTCTAATTTCGATTTGACTGAAGTTTGTACGTGGAAAGTCCTGGGCTGCCGACTATGTTCAGGCAAGATCTTTAGCCTGAGAATGATCTGGATTTGAGGTTTTGATTACATCGTGTCTCAAAACTCTTGATTTGTAGTTGAGGTTTGGGTACATCGGGTCTCAGAACTCTTGATTTTTAGTTGTGGTTAGGGTACATCAAGTCGCAAAGCTCTTGATCTGTAGCTGAGATTTCTGTGTATCGGGTTTCAATCAAGACCGTCAATGTCATTCCGATTAGGTTTTCAGTTTAAACATGTCACCACGATGGTTTTCATTCAACTAAGCAGTCTTGCAGAAGTTTGATTCCAATCTTTTCTCCGGGCAGGCTATTTGAATTTGTAGAATCTACGATATACTGCTCCTTAACCCTAAAACTTTCAAGGAGTGAACGTGACCAAAACTGTCTCATCACATTTTGCACTCGAATTCTCTCCGAATAGCATACCGTGTTCTACCATAGAAACTATTTCAAGGTGAAATGTGGCATTTCTTGAAGATTAGCATAAGTGTAGTCTAAGAGGCATGGTCACTTCATCAACAACTACTAACTGCGACGCGTTTAAGTTCAACTGAAGATTATCAGACTGGACTTTGATATCTCAATGCCAGAGCATAAAGAAATCAGACTATGAATGTTGTTCCCGACAGCACATTGACTGGTGTTTCACTCTACGATAAGTGTGAACTATTAATGCCACCTTGCATCCTTTGCAAGTCATCTGACATAGTGGTCATGCACCGTTATTTTCAAAATGGCATACATGGCATTTCCAGACTGTAGACTTTGCACAAATATGTCCTTAGCCCAGTGGAGCTTTTGAAATCAACCAAAACGCACGCATAATCAGTGCGCCCTTTCAAGAGTTTCAAATATGACAGAGTTTTGTCCACACGATATATTTTAAGCTTATTAACTCTGGACAGCGCATGTGTGGTCTCTAGCTGCTATATATATATATACGCACACTCACTGCTAAAATGCACCTTTACAAACTACTTAATGTAATAGGTAGAATTTCGTAGTCCTCGGGACAGCACAACAGAGTTTTTGAGTTTACGGTATATGTGCACTATCCATGATGCAATGCTCCTCATTACAGGCTATCTCACAGCTTCTGATTATCTGTATTATTTAGATAAAATCTAGACTGCATATTTCCCCCCATAGAGCTTCCACCCAGAGCACCTTTTTTCCCCCTATATCCCCGTCCAATAGCCCTAATGAGATTGGTTTTGAGCGTGAGTTTGAGGACAGTTTTACAACACGCCCGGACGACTAACCGGTAACTCAAACCACGCTTTATAAGTTATCTGATAATATAGTCGGCTCCTGCATTTTTAGCTCTTTCTTTAAGGAAAAGAATGCTCTCCCCCCCCCCCCCCCCTCCTTGTATGACAAATCTGTACTTTTGTTCTAACGTAAAGTGTTAAAGCGAGGATTGTGTAATTCGATGGACAATAGCGACGTGCACATTTTTCAGGTAGCTAAGCCACGTCGTTGTCTTTTGGTGCAAACTTCGGAATGGACAGTAAAACTTTTTGAACACTGGAAAGGCAGAGTAATCATCTGGATTGCCAAGTATTTCCGAAAAATCTATAACTGTGAATATAAAATGTGTGGACAATGCAAACTCTCTCTCTCGCACATAGCATACGGGTACTTAATCTTTGGTCTCAGTGTCATTTTGTGCACTTACAGATTACCGAAGTGCTCTGTAGAATAGTAAGTACAGGCCGCAGATTTTCCTCAAAACAGACAACAAATCACGCACTTCTAACCCATGTCATACTGCGCTCTATTTGGTTACCTAAACACCCTTTCATTTCGCTTGTCGGGTCATAGTTAAAAGACGCTTTTAGACATTGCTGAAAACAAAGGCCTGTATTCATGAACAGTATCATATTGCCCTCGCAGGCATTGTTCAGGAGCAGGGACTATTGCACTTAATTAGGAACACCGTCACATAAGCCTTTCTATACAGTAATTAAGCTATTCTACGTCTCTGTTCCTGCAGGACACTGCGTAGGCAGCACTGTTTCCTTACCATGGCGACCTGTGATATCTCTTCATGAATGGTGTCATAATGAATACCTTAAAATTATCTAACATTTTCCGCCTAGCTGTTCTTGAACATAATAGTGCTTAGGGTTACAACTTTTGCCAAGAATAGCGGAATTAATCACAGGTTCATGACCAGTGTTATATTGTGCTCTTACATAATATAATCTGCTATCGATGGATCCATTCTACTGTTCCTGTGGGATAACACTTAGCTAGCAGACTTTCTTAAGGACTACTGTACTTACTCGTGAATAGTGTCATATGGCACACTCACAAATATAAAATTACTTAATTTTATTCCCTATCGCTGGTCTTCAGGAATAACATTTTAGACTAAATTTGTGCAAAGATCAGTGAACCAAAGTATATATCAACAAACAGTGTCATGTTGCCCTCATACAGTTTTATTTAGCCCATTCCGCTTCGTTTTTTTTTCTGCAAGTTGACATTTAACCTGTAGATTTTCTTTAGGACACTGAACTACAGTTCGTACTCATAAAATCACTTATACGATGCTGTCTTGCATTATTACTTAACATTTTCCACTTCATTATATTTATTCTGCAGGAACGCAGTTAGCTTGCAGATTTTGTACATATTATAGACCAGGCTACATACTCACCTGAACTCTCGTGCTGCTCCCTTACATTATTACCAAAATATATTCCGCCATGCCAATAGGCAGTAGGTTTTGCCTACCGTGGTGGATTACGGTAATTATTCACAGATAGTGTCATATTTCACACTTACAGAATTACTTAACATGTTTCGCCTGGCTGTTCTGAGCAATAGTTCTGAATGTAAGACTATAGATTTTGTTGAGGACAATGTCGTATTGCGAACTCAAGATTATCTAACACTATTCCCTCGGTTATTTCTGCAGGGTGGTATTTCGCCTGCAGATTTTGTTCAGGACTTAGGAAAACGGTACCTACTCACCAATAGCTCTACACTGCCCTCTCACAGTGTTATCTAACGCGTTCTGATTCGTTTTTTCTTGCAAGATGGCATTTATACTGCAGATTTTCCCCATGGCAGCAGCGGCCCGTAGAACAAACTGAGAGCTGGTCATCGGGGATAATGGTAGATGGGAGTCCATGAGAAAGGGCAAGCACTTAAATGTGATATCGCAGATATGGTGCACAGAGCTGATGTGGTAAAAATAGTGCCCTATGGAAGTACGTAAAGGGCAGTGACAAAAGAGACCGTTTTGTGACATTTTCGCCGCTGTCTAAGGTCACAGCAGTGCAAGATAGACAGAGAATAGACGTAGACAAAGAAAACGATATGAACAATGACGACAATGATGATGATAATAATAGAGGTGGTAATTTTTTACAACTTCGTTTATAAATCATTTGATTTTTTGAACGCACTGACTGTTGGCGACCACATGGTAAAAATAGAGTCAGTGGTCTGTTGCGAGCAGTTTTGTCTCTTTCGACCATAAAGATTGCATAGAATTAGTTGATACAGGAGACGGGAATAGACCTTGTAGATTCCAGATCTAGACTCTGACTAGATTGCAACTATTCTTGCCCCCCTCCCCCCCCCCCCTCCCTCGTCCTTTCCTCGTCCTTTAGTATTTTCCAGATGTCTCTCCTCCCCCTCTCCTGCCTTCCTCTATTGCTCCCCCTCCCCCCTCTCCGACCTCGCGTCCTAATTTATACTCAGTGCCAATGACAGTACACAATATATCTGAACCTATTCAAATGCTAGAGGAGTTTTTTTTTTTCTTGGCATGATAACCTTGCTAATGATCTAAAGACCATCTCCTCCTCTTTCCCATCTTTTTTTTTTCACCTCTCACACTACTTAAGCCATATGTTTCGCAGGCCATCCTGATCGCTGTGCCTTATTGAATTACATTATGGCGGTGGTCAAAATTATAGTCCCAATGGTCTATTGCTACAAGGTCGTCTCAGTACGGTAACTAAATGTTCCAGGGTACATGAGTAAACTCTGTATCTCGTCCTAACTCTCACCCGAAACGGAACTACAACCCTAACCCTAATCCTAAATCTAACCCCAGCTCTAACCCTAATCCTAACTCTAACCCTAATTGTAATGCTAATCCAAAGACTAAATCTAATCATGACTCTGAATCTAAGTCTAAAGCCATTCGTTTTCTCACGTGTGGAACTTCTCCCTTCCAGTATAGAATCTACAAGTTTTAATTCAATGTCCCGATCGAATCAAACGATGCAATTTGATTATCAAACTGGAAAGCCCTGGTCGCAATAGTCAGTACGTTACAATATACTGTATTTCATCTGATTTTCTGATGTTGCTACCATTTCAATGTATTTCCTTGTATTTCTTTTTTTTCTAATTAGAAATGAAGATTTGTTTCATTAAGTTTATTTCTTTATCATCATTCATTATCCGGGGACTCTCCGGCCACCTGTGCATAGAAATAAAGAACGGCAACCCACAGAGGTCTTAACGTTATCTCCCCTTTTTTTTTCATATATCTCTTCTTTTTCTTTCTCTCCCCCTTTCTGCTTCCGTCCGCCCATTCCAGTTTCACAGAAGACCTTTCTTCAACAAACCTAACACCAGAACTGCCTTATCACGTCAGAGCACTGCAAGCTTACAAGGCCGTGTCCAGGGAAAATTACCATTATTCCATTAATAATCGTGACAATAAGAAATGAAAAATAATACCATTCATCGAGAGAATAAAAAAAAGGAAAACTTTCATAATAATAATAATAATAATAATACATTATTCAGCGAGAACAAAACAGTGTAAACTAAAAATAGAGAGTCCGAACGGAAAGGAAAGTGCCTTTGCATTATAGAGCCAAACAAAAATATGACAACCAATGGCAACCATTCAGACAGCATAACAACAACAACAAATATACTATCGATTGCGGACAGGTCGTAGTAGTAAGGCGAGCTTGGGTCATATAATGCATAACTTCTATATGCCGTGTAAGAGGCTGAAATGAGTCTGGTGAAGCTTTTCATTTTTTGAGTGAGTTATTATTGGCGCCAATCGAACAAAAATATGTTTGGCGCCCAGTCAGAACGGGTCGTAAGTCGCTGGAATTGAACAGAGAAATCAGGGGTTCAATGTGATGAAAGTGGTCTGGTGTCAATGTTTTTGTACTGGAGAAATAGAAAGACCATTCATCTCTGAATAAGAAACTATTGGTGTCACAGGCGGATTATAAGTCTACTGGGAAGTTGTAAAGCCATGTGCTGTAATGTTCATTTTTACTGATATTTCTCTTATTTTTAGCCCGTGCTCGAAGATGGCATCTGTCTCTTCATTTTGGAATATTTCTGGATTCACTCATCACATGTATGTGCATGAATTAAGACTGTGCCCGACAGAAATAATTCCTTTTGGTGGAAAATCGATATACGATTCGTTCTGACCGGGTGCGATACAGAAACTGTGTACTTTACTATGGTGCAAGTGTTTGGTTATGACTTTTGTTTCTGTGCTGAATATTCACATTCAAAGATCATTATTGTTCACCTGCCTCGATAGTTAGTAAAATCCAATTTTCTCACCAAAGCACTCTCTCCTCTCTCTCTCTCTCTTCTCTCTCTCTCTCTGACATCTCACTAATTTCATCTGATCCCACGCCATAATTATATTATTCCACAGGGCCAGTCAAAAGCAAGCCCCACGTCAATTTTCCACCAGTTACTACTATCACGTAAAGCCTTAATCCATACACTTCCACATGGTGCAAAAAAGTTTTGAGCTGGCTTGCCTGTAGGCAGAGATATTGCAGATTGAACAGACAGAGAATGACGCCTTAGCAGCATGGGCAAAAGCTGAACAACTTAGCACAGAAATGTACATATTCAGTCAGCACATCCGATATACTTAGTCATTGTTTTTTAGTATTTTCTTATTCAGTGATGAATGTTTTTTTTTGTTTTTGTTTTTTTTTGTGTGTGCAATTCTTGCAATATAAACATATCGATCTCAGACCACCTTCACCACATTCAAGTCCAAGTTTCTCTTTTCGAGTCCAGCGACTTATGGCTCATTCTGACTGGTCATGAGAAGCATATTATTATCATTATCATAGTTTTTAGTCTTCTATGCATGACGATGCCGTACAGGCAAGCAACTTTTCATATCACCACGACCTTTGCTTTGATGAGGCGTTTAAAAAAAAACCGAAGTGAAAACAAAATCTCGAAATAAGCAGATAAAAACGAGAAAGTCAGAAAGTAAGATAGAAAGCCTTTACCTCGTAGATGCTTACATTAACAGAGTGATTTTTTAAGACTCTGCGGTAAAAAGCAGAAAGATAGAAAGTAATACAGAAAGCCTTTACCTGGTAGATGCTTACAAGAGGGTGATTTTATTGAATACTCTAAAGTGAAAAGCAGACTGCTCAAGTGTGCCTTGAGAAAATTTATCTGGAATAAAAATGTTTTTATTATTATTATTATTATTATTTTTGTCTAATGTCATATGTTGTTCCAGTGATTCCAGTTTTACTTTATGTTGTTTGGATGTAATGTTTAAATGTTTAAATTCAAATCTCTCACGGCTTTTTGTTCTTTTTCTTTTTTTAGAGGGAAATGGGAGGAGATTCGGCCTATAAAATATGACTTTGGTGTTTTTAGCTGTTATTCCTTCAACGGATTTTTTTTTCAGCCAGTTAAATTATCTTCCTTTGTCAGGTAGAAGTGATATATAAGACAAGCATTCTAATCATGGAGAAAACGATTTTTTTCTCTCGCTATTTGAAACATGTGAAGCAAAAAATTACCAAAAACATTACTTTTTTTTTGAGAATTTTCTGTTCCATACTGCTTTCTATCAGGCTTCCTCTAAGACACTCATGAGGTCTTTCCTAAACTATTTCCGAAAAACAAAACATACACACACTTCACCCTGCGTTCACACTGATGCCAAACCGGAACGGACGGAGGCTGGCAGACAGAGACGTACGTTTCCCGTCCAAGTAACCGTTTCATATTGCCAGACTCGAACACCCACTGAGTTTTCATTTCTAGACACAAAATGACACGAAGAATACGCAAAACTGTTGTTGCTTTTCTGTTATGAGTCATAAGGAAACAACAAATGAAAAAGGAAAGGCAATAATGTGGAGTTAATTTCATCCAAAGAGAGCCATTAATTTTTGACATTTGATAGAAAGACTGTTATTTTGTACAACGGAGTAATTGCGTGTTTTTTTTCTATCCAGATTCTTTCTGTTTTTGTGTTTCATCTTGTCTTTAGTTACGTTTGATACCTCTGTGACTGATTCTAACTACTGCTGCTGTTTCCATAAATGAAGGGTGAATGAGGATCAAAAGGATGATGATAACGAAAATGATAGCCTCTCCTAGTCAGCGAGCAAATCCTTTAATTGGAATTCTCTTTCATATACAGCAAAACCCTGTTTACTTTTTATATTTTTTTTCATTGTTGTTCTGAAAAAGAACCAAGGGGGCCAGAAAATCTGACCAGTCTTCAGTTTACGCAATCTTTAACGTATCAGTTCTAGAGATTGTTATGAATTGTTTCTTTCAGTAATCGTTTGACAGTCTATGTCTTAGATTTTAAGACATTTCCACAAAATGACGATAATAATTGTGGGGGATTCTAAAAATATACTATTTTATTTATTTATTTATTATTTTATTTATTTATGAAAATCTTTTCCTACACAATTTAACAAATCATTTAATTAACATTTTATGTCGTATACAGCAATATCCTAATTACATTTTATATGTTTCTCTATTGCCCTGGCGAAGAATCAAGTGGGTTCGAGCATTTGGCTGGTAATATCAGTTTGTTCAATATCAAGTTCTTCATTTTTGTTTTGTTTTGTTCGTTTGTTTTGTTGTTTTCTGTTGCTTTAAAAAATGTATTTGATTATTTACAGTAGACGGTCGTCTTAGATTTTAAAACATTTTTATGAAATAGTGATCGTAGTGGAGGTGATCATGAAATGATTGCAGAATCTGATTTGTCTTGTGACAATCATCTTGAGGTGATTGTGGTGGTACTGGCATTGGTTCTCGGCTAATGGGAGTCTTAGTGATGGTGATCGTTCAAAAAATGTAGTAACAGTGATGATGGTCTTGGTGGTGCTAGTGTGGTAGGAACAGATATGGTGTCCTATAAAACGGGCAGTGCTGGCTGTGATGCTGTTGAATGAGGGGTTTCTTATCTAGTAGGAGAAATACATGTATATTCCCTACATAGACAATGCATGGAGAGGAACGGTATTACCATCTCTGCGCTCATGGGAATAGTTGGTGGTGGGGAGGGGGGGGGGGGCGAATGGGAACATCTTCTTCATGTATGCAAGCTATAAAATGGGGGAATACTTTCTGTATCTAGTGATAGTGCAATGGTGGGGAACATCTTTCTTATTTCGTAAAAGTGCGTAAGTGGGAAATATCTTTCTTATCTTTTCACTATTTCGAAATAGCTATTTTTGGACGAAGAAGTTACCCTAAGGGAAAGGGAAGATAACTCTATTAGAAGTATCAACATGTGAATAACTTCCTCTGACCCGGTAGTGCATGCACCATCGACAAACATCCGTTCGTGTCTACCGGTCCCCGTGCGGTTATCTATATGGTATACTGTGCATTCTTCTTTATGACTTAAGTTGCGCCGCCGATCCGGACGGAAAACTTCCGTCGCTGTTCGTTGGTCTCTGTCAGCGTCCAGCTCTAATGGGAGCGATTAGGCAGGGGTAGAAACAAAGGATAAGACCAAGAAAGAAAGAAATATGGTCTGGCAATATCCCCGAATGGTACATTAAAAGGTTTGCAGAAGTCTGTACATTTGCACTGCTACTAATCTACAACCTACCTACCTACCTACCTACCTACCTACCTACCCACCTACCTACCTATCTACCTACCTACCTACCTATCTACCTACCTACCTTACCTACATACTCACCTACCTACCTACCCTAACTACCTAGTACCTATCTACCTACCAACCTACCTACCTACCTACCTATCTACCTACTTAGATACCTACTTACTTACTTAGATACATACCTATCTATTTAGATACCTATCTATCTATAACTTAGCTACAACCTGCCTATGTACCCATCTGTCTACCTACTTACCCACCTAGCTATCCATCCAGCCACCTACCTAGTTACCTTATTACAAACCAACCTACTGAGCGATCTGCTTGCTGATCGACTTGCCAACATATCATCCTACCTATCTTCCCACTTGCCGACCTATCAATCCATCTGCATATAATCTGTCGAATTAACTCTTTATCTGCCTACAGCTACCCCCTTCTTGACAATGACTTTCACCACTCCTAATGCAGTCAGCAGCGGATCTAAATTTCAATAAGAGATCATTTTGACCAGCGCTATTCCTTCCTTTTGCCAGATACAAAAGGTGTTGAACAAGCAGTATAAAGAAAAAACATATGTCTTTACTTTATGTCATTCGAACCATTGATAACACACACACACACACATACAAAAGATAAAAAGTAAAACATTTGGAAGAAAACATGTTCTTGATATCATATTTTGTTTCAAAAATTGTTATGGCGTATGTTTCAAGCAAAGGCCGCAGATGCGTGATTTTTTTTTCTCATTTCTATTATGCTTGTTCAACACCACTTTTGTCTGGCAAAGGGAAATATAGAGCTGGTCATAACGATCTCCCATTGTCAAGCTCTCAGTAATGAACCCCGGCTTTCAGGATACCACACAAAATAGATTGTAATTCCTGGTTTGCTATACGTTAGGGACTAATTACTGTGGGTGACTCCTGGTATGAACGTTCCTTGTATAATCTCCCATATGTCTGGATCTGATTATGTGCTGAGTTATAAGCTGTAATTCAAGTCATCCATTTATCCATTCATCCATCCATCCATCCATCCATCCATCCAGTCATCGATTCATCCATCCATCCATTCATCCATTCATTTATTTATCTGTCCATCCGTTCATCCATCCATCCATCCACTCATCCATACAAATATCCTTCCATCCAAAACATTCATCCATCATCCATATATCATCTATTCATCTATCCAACCAATTGATTCCAAATATCCATCGATCATCCATCCATTCATTCATCCATCTATTCATTCATCCATCCATCCATTCTTCTTATTAGCCTAGCGAATGTATTTCTGTGTGTCTTTTCCACCTCCCACCAGAGTTACAAGCCAGACTGGCCTCCACTTTCTCTGAAGCTAACAATAAGATCAGATTGAACAACACAATACGCTGCGCTTTGTGACTTTATCCCAGACATAATGAATCTCCTATAACCCACAATGACATGTCGAATACAAGGTGAGAAATGGCTTCAAGAAGACTGATAACTTAGATAAAATAAGATAAGATATACAAGATAAGATACATTTTAACTGTCTTCAAAATGAAATCCCATTCATAGTTGATGAGATACAATATAATATACGTGTTATTAATTTCATTCTATATTCAGATATAGTTACAGTTATATGCGGACAGAAATATCACGAACAGCATCACAGCAAGACAAATCAAGAAACATTGCCTCAGTTTGATTAACATACGGCTAATGGCAGAAATGAATTTCTGTAACATGCAAGATTAGTTCCTACGTGCAATAGACGCCCACCACTTTCGCAATGTTTCAACTGATCATAACGCTGGTGCCCTCCCGAACTATGTTAAACTTTGAAATACATTACAACTGTGCCGTGGTCACGGAGATGTGCCAAGAATACGTTGGATATTCCCCTTGAGAAGGTGACATCACAACACAGAATTTCAAGGCAGACCCCACATTCGTTCAGCGCACAAAGCAGTGATCTCATAACTGAGTTATATTATGGAAATTCAATTTCATCCTAGTTCATGCAATGCTATCCGAGACCGGAGGGAAGTTCTAGAGTCAACAGCCAGATAGAAAAAAAAATCAGTCACCCCATGACCTCCACGGATTCAGAAGACGAATACAAAAATAGTCAGGAGACGTTCCAGTGATCCCAAAAGGAGTTAATTGAAGAACTGAGATGATGAATGCTATCATTTTGTTTAAAAATCTCCTCCCGGTTTCAGAGAGTTAATGAGAAACAACTCCTAATCTCTGTTTGTGTTATATAATCATCTCTTGTCGAGCAAGATATGGGAAAAGAAAAGGTGGATGACATAAGGTCAGGGTAAGGATTAGATCTAAACCTCAGAAATGTCAAAGGTAAAATCTGGTCGAGGGTTTGCTTGTTGTATTTTCCATTCGAATGTCTTTCCAACCAGTTCGTAATGCAGTATTACGATACTCAGACTGGATCCATATCACCTTATAGCACAGAGTGCCGGAGTGCTGGTTTTTACTTTAACACGAATATAAATGTAAGTGGATCCATAGTGTTGGAGTGGCCATCTATCGCTGGCGGATCTATAGGACAGACATAGAAAATTGGATGCACAGGCACGAAAGTGCCTATTAATACTGATGGATCTCTGGCACCGTATATCATCATATTTTTTAAAAGTCCTTTAGGTCTAATGTTAGGATTAGGGTTAAGGCAAGAGTTAGGATTAGGGTTGGGGTTAAGATAGGGATTAGGAGTTAGGCGTTAGGTTAGGCACTATGGTGCCTACATCCCATCCTGACACTTTAGGTCACTAAGAGTTGGATGTGGCATGTTAAGGCGAAGGAGAAGTCTTAACCTTAGTCCGTTGACTACTCAATTTTAATACCACTTTTATTGGCTCATTCCCTTCGCCCCTTTCCCCACCAGTCATACACCACCGAAATCATATCAATTGACAGCTTCTTTTTACACTCATTGATCATCCAAATTATAAACATCCTTTGATATCCCTTTTAGCTTGTAAACGTATCCAACCGTGATAGGCATAATGTAGCAGTAATCCTGCCGATGCGACGTTATAATCCCTTTACAAACAAACAAATATTATTACCAGTGTCAATAATATAGTACGCGTTGTTTGTTTTTGTTTTTGTTGCAAGCAGAAGGTCGTAGCGACCGAAAACTTGCCTGTCATCTCAATCTTTGTTCGGCAAAACCGTGGTGTCACAGCTTGGTTGTCGCGCCAGTTGACATAGCACAGCGCACCCGCTCTCTCCGTATAATCTTTAGCACAATGTCATTCTCTCCACAGGTGAAATGTATAATAAAATCAACCTTCAATTACTGGAATTTTTTGCAGAGAATGAATATCGATTCCTCAAATATTGTTCCAGTGATCAATAATGAATGCCCACAGTGATATTATTCAGAGTGCTCGAGGCATTATTAATTATACGGGGGAAGGACGGCGACCGTATCGATTCTGTCATTAAAAATAATGATGAGTAGGTAATCGATGACATGAAGTAGTTATCAAGCCATCGTAAAGGGCAATACTGGATCAGCAATATTGATCTCCGAATTAACTACGTAATAAAAAAATGTTTTTGTTGAGCTGAAGGTGAGTTTATGTATCAAATTTGCTGGCATTGCAAGAGTGAGACTGCCATTTGGTGAAAACAACCACCCTCATCATCACTGCCGGCATCACCATCATTCTTGAGACAAATGTTGCGGTGATGCCATGCAAGAGACATCAGTCAAGGACCTTCATAGCACTAGGTCTTCTGTTGTTTGGCAGTTTGACTCAATTCTTTGGCATTGTCAAAACAAGCCTATTTTATTGATGGGGGGGGGGGGGGGGGGGGGGGGGGGGGGGGGGGGGGGGGGGGGGGGGGGGGGGGGGGGGGGGGGGGGG
>JBCEWB010871011.1:0-15897 GCA_039654565.1 Peronia peronii
ACGTTAGAATGGACATACCCACTTTTTGATACCATTTTTATACGCAGAAAAGGCAGGGCTATTAAGAGAAAACAAAAACCCAAAATCGCATTTTTTTATCAAAATCCACATTTCAGGACCCAACCCCCCCCCCTTCAGTGAGAACTCCATGAAAATAAGCTCAAGATATGAAACCATGCAAAGCTGAACCAACTTGTAAACCTTGAAAATTCCTATTTTTATCTATAAAAGGTGACACAGCAGGCCTACCATAAATCAAACTTCAACAGTGGAGAAACTTCATGTGGAGTGAATGACCTCCACAACTGCGATGGCAATTTTTGTAAAACAAAGTCATCTCATAGATTTCAACCACATTTCCATCAGCCTGAAGTGTCAGACCAAAAAAAGGCAGTGGCATGAACTGTCTTCAAGTGGGTTATTTCATGCAAGTAATCTATTATTATTAAATGCAACACTTTATATACCCATGTGGAGTTCTGACACTTACAAAGTGAAAGAAAATTTCCAAGGACCTTGACTGTCCTGAGTTAATTTTCCATACATTTTCAAAAGATCAGATTATAATGAATTAGATATTTTGAATACATTTTTTGAAGATCTTCCTGACTTGCTGCTGATATACCTGAGCTACCTGACCATTCCTTGACCAGCAGTTGTGACTATTATTTCAAAATTACCTGATTGTTGTCTCCAAACACTTGTCAAAATTGCAATCATCAAAGACAACAGCTGGATTTTTGCCACCTAACTGAAATAACAGGAGGAAAAAAAATTATTACTTAAGCTTTACTGTTTTCAATACAATGGCTAACTTGCTGTCAAAAGTGACAAATTACTCAGAAATGAACATGAAAATGTCAAATCAAATTTTCTCTTCAGACTTGTGAAAAATGGATGCATTTAACACATTCACTCCAACCAGTTGTCAATAGCTGTGAACAACATCAATGTAAGATTTCCAATTTAGTATCAACCACTGATTCAAATGAAGGCAATTCAGCCCCATCACTTGGCAATAATTGTCTATAATATTCCTATGATGGAGGATTTAAATGTGGTTCTAACAACCAAAGATATAATACATCAAAAAGTGAAACAGCTCTCAAGATGTGACTTTGTTAGGTGATCTGTTTAGCTACAAAATGAATCAGCTAATACCTACAATATAAAATACAGGAAGAGGCAAGCTTGAGATTGCTAATGGTTAATACTTGCTTGCTAAGAACTGAAGAGCCTGCATTTTATGTAACAAGTTGATAGTACTCATGAATATGACAAAACCTAATGTTAACTCTACAATTTGCCCTTAATATGGAGGATAACACTACCAACAGTAATGTACTTCATACTTGCACACTTGTTAAATTCACTGACTGGTACGACGATCACTTTTTGAAACTGCTCAAAAGTTCTGGCAAAGGCAAAGCTTCAGGTCACTGACTAGCACTAAATGATGATTTAAAGAAAGAGAGCAAGAGGTATAAGAGTCACAAATATCAATGCTGTCAGTAGAAAAAATATAAGATGTCAAGTGATAAACTCAACCTCAGCCAAGATTGTTATCTATGTACCTCTAGGGAAAACTTCTTGTTCAGGGGAGCAGCTGTTTTACGGATGAGCTCAGCAGTGGCTGTCCCACCAGTGAAAGAGATAAGGGGAACTTTTGGATGTTCTACCAGTGCTTGCCCTGCTGTTGTCCCATAGCCCAGCACAATGTTGATCACACCTTTGGGCACACCTAAGAAATATTCAATAAATCTGGCACTCAAGCAAGGAAAACTTTGAGGTGTTTACTGTTACAAATGGATGCATTCTTAATCTCAAAATGATCACACGGTGGTGATCAAAGCTTCGTTTGTTAACACTGTGAGTTGTCATGTGATAGAAACACACTGCTCTTTAGTTTATATTGTGGAATACATTGCACTGTGAACAACTGATACAACATGAGTCATTATTGTGCAGCTTATGAGCGTAACAACATCAAACAGCGCAAAACAAGAGACTGATTTTCTTTCAATCATCTAATTGAAAAGACAATTCCCTTTGTACTGTTGCTCACAATGAGATTTTAGTTACCATATGGCTCAGCCTTTCATAACATGGAGATTTAAAACAAGTCCAATCCTAAATATTTCACAATGCTTCTGAACACTCTGAACTGTGTCAGTGATAGTATTTGGACCAAATTCCTGGGGTGGGTGGGAACAAAATCATCACTGGAGGTTAATGACACAAAGTTCTTATTTCTTATGTAATCATTGTTGGCTTTCTGAAGAATATATGGAGAGGTCTGGCAGTGGGGCTATTGGCAAGAATAAAGAGCATCAGCTGAGATCTCTTGAAACTGCAAACTTCATTTTTCCACATAATCAAGATGTACAGGTTTGAAGTCATTTATTAATCATTACTCAAAGTTCCAGTCGGTGAACAGAGACTGATTTTTTTGTAAGGAACGAACAGAGGTATTTAAAGAACAAAAAGCCAGAACCTCTGGCAAAACAACATACATATAGAATACAATATGACAAATCTCCACATAGTTTTCACTGACCTGCTTGCTGGAAGACTTGACACAAAAGACGTGTTGATGCTGAGGTCATTTCACTGGGTTTGGCCACCACTGTGTTGCCACACACCATTGCTGGTGCCACCTTGAAGCTGAGCAAGTACAGTGGAAGATTCCAGGGGGAGATAAGCCCTGCTACACCCACAGGACACTTGACAGTGTAGTTTGTGGCACTAAATCCTGCTTGAATTGTAGATCTGTAAGAGAATAATTGCAAAAAATAATATTGAACTTTGAATGTCACTAGTACTGCAATTTGATTATAAATTATAGCTAGATTTATTGACAAATCCGATAAAATTCTGAATATAAACTGGAAAGTATGAATGTCACAGGAATGAAGTTCTTATATTCATGGATGTAAAACAGTTCTAGACTGCCAGATTAAATTTCAGCTATTCTAATCACACTACTAATATTTTTCCCTCAGCAAATTTCAATTTTTGAAACATGAACATTGCAAGGAAAGAAACTCACATATTGAGATCATGGAGGGCATACGTAGCAAAATATCTGAAATTATGCACTAAACGTGGGATGTCTATTCTCCTGGCCAACCACACGGGCTTGCCTTGGTCACGAGATTCTACCTCTGCAAACTCATTCACGCGAGCTTCTATCAAGTCAGCAATCTTAAGCATCAGTTTGGATCTCTCTTCTACTGGAGTGGCTGACCATCTGCAATACAGAAAAATGCCATTAAAAGATCTCTGAAACAATGCAAAATCAAAAAAAACTCAAGCGCATGTTGGGAAAATGCAAAAGAAAGGAGATGAGAAAAGATTAAATCATTTGTTCAATTACCAAAGAAAGAAACCCTCTCACTAGAGACAATGCAGATAATAAGAAAATCTACCTACATGCGTACTTATATATGTATATACCTTGGACAAGATTTAAGAGTTGTACAGCATATTTTTCACAAACAATGATGTCACTTATACACTTGCTCATAAACAAAAATGTGTAAAACAAAAAACTGATGAGGAATTATTGACTATTTAATTTAATTTAATCAAATACATCTATGTCTACAAGTTTTCCAGGCCTGTTCATTGTCCTAACCACAGAACATCAAGAAATCAAATACTTTGGACTATTTAGTTTTCCTAAATATGATCTCCAGGGCACAGCGAAGGAAAAATGTAGAACACTCAGATCATGCAAGACCTGGCTTGACAATGTCAAACTATGGACTGGTCAGACTGTCATCACATTGCAGATTGCTGCAAATAGTAGAAGATGGGAGAGAAATGGAGATCCTTTACTGCCATCTCTTGCATGGTACCTCAACGATATTTTTCATGTAAATGGCAATATATGGGGATGACATGGCCTCAGTGAGTTTAGGTCAATAATTTTTTCCCAGTCCTGTTCTGCTTACCCTGGGAATGCTCTCTCAGCAGCCTCAACAGCCTGGTTCACATCTTTCACCGAGCTGTTCGCTACCTTTGCCCATATTTGCCCAGTTGATGGCTCATAACTATCCAGATATTCATCAGTAGGGCAGAACTCCCCATCAATGAAATTGTTAACCACCTCCAGATTTGAAGACATCTTCATCCAAGGGTCTGAATGTAATATCAAACAACCTGCAAATAAAAACAATAAAACAGTAATACTGCAAGAAAAATGGCATCCCGGAATAATTCAGTTTGGATTTAATATTATGAATTAAACTGAAATCCACATACATAGGCATGCACAGAATAAGGGGAAAAGGACTACAAAATCAGCAGAAATTGAACATTAATTTTGAGTCCAGCAATGTTGGGGGTTAGATTTTGCTAGAGCGGTAGAGGGTGAATATTGAAGCACAATTTGTCAGCCTCATTACCTTGACAAGATGCAGAAAAAAGCATAAAAATTTTCCTGTTAAGAACAAAACAGCTATTGCTGGAGGCTAACGAGACAGCCACACATTGCACATAATGTTAGTCTCTGGGGTCAAAATCTCTGACTTTGTTTTTGGCAATGATTTTTATACCCTTTTCTGAGAACATCTGATGTCCTACTTTGTAAAACTCCACAATATCCCAATACTGAGACACATTTGAGTTAAATGTGGATAAATGATGAGAAAAAATGAGAAAAAAGAACAGAAGATTACTAACGAGCCAATTCATTTTGGATTATATTTTAGTAATATAAAATGAATATTTTTACCTGCAGGTCAGTCGCCTGTGACCAAATGGACAAGTGAACAGAATGGTTTAACTATCACCCCATAATTAAAGGTTCAAGTCTCAGTTGCACCCTATTTTTTAATTTTCTTTAGTGTCTTAGATGTATATAATAATGTTCCTTGTATTTTGTGTGTGTTTGTTTGTGTGTTTTTGACAGAGTGTTTGTATTTTTATGTCTTTTTTGTTCTTTATGAGGGTGAAGTTGAAGTTGATTTGGAATGAAGAGATTCAGATCTAGATCTAGATCTAAGTAGGAATTTGGCCTTAGCCCTATGGATTTAATTCTATCTCCATCTTATTTTATGCCAAAACTGAGATACTGTCACATAATGTACCAAAAACAGGCCCATGTCAAACTTATTCTATCAAATTTAACTTCACTTAATTATTTATGATGCATTCAGGGCTTCTCCAGATCAGTGATTGTTGGCTTTGCCTGATCAGGAATTATTTATAGCCCCCAAGATGAAAATCTGCTTTTGGAGATCACAGTCCTTGAGACTAAAATCCCTGATCAGGGATTCTAGCTGCTTCCATATGAAAATACTCAAGACAATCAATTTATAAGTAGACCTTGATCTAGGTATGGATTTTACGACCTAGATTTAGATTAGGTTATTTTACTGCACTGTAGCCTACTGTTAACCCAAGAACTGTGAACTGTATTTATATGACAGGTAAAGCGAATCCTTGCATGCGACGCCCATGTTTATTCGTGGGGGCTCCTCGTTACGCTGTGATATTTCTCACCATGTCACATAATCCAAGAACTGCGAACCACGTATTTATACGACAAGTGAAGCGAATCCCTGCATGCGATGCCCGTGTTTATTCGTGGGGGCTTCTTGTTGTGCTGTGATATTTCTCACCATGTCACTTAAACTTGGGATTTATTGGCCTCTGTTTTGTCAAATTATCGCCGTAATAAGTATGCGCAGCTCAACAGACACTCCTTCACAAGATAAAGGAAACTTTACCTAATAGAACAGTGAGAAATTCCATGCCAAAAGATGAAATCCTCTTCAACGGAAGAGAAGAACAGAAATCAAAGGCCACATGGCCCACTCAAGTCCTCTAAGTGATCCGAAACTATAATCAAAAGAAACTATATTATGATGTGATAGAGTATTAAATACATGCAATCTCTTTGTTTATACACATTGAAAAATAACGCAGACTCACCTGACTACTTGACCCACTCAACAAGTTTCGCATTGACCAGCAATCAAGCCATTGAGAGTACTAGTGAGCTATAATTGCTATGAATGAAAGCTAAAGTAGCCTATGTATCTATTAGTTTATATATCAGATAGCTCTCTCTTGCTCGCACTCTGTGTCATCATTAGATCACTTGTATATATTTCTTTGTAGTTACTGCTGCCCCGTCGACGTCAGCTGGTCTGATCTGATAATGATAAGAATAATCTAAGTCCACATGGTCACAGGGATGATAACTTGCAGTTTGCACTAAGATTCTATAACGTAAACATAAATGTGAATGTGAAGTGGCTTCGTCCAAGCAATTGCATCAGGTTATGAGCAAATCTGTAATGGGAACGGCCTGTGGGACGAGGGGTGAGAAAATTGGCACCCATATGAAAATGACATGTCTTTGTAAATACAATCCCTTCTCCTACCATTGGCTCATTGCAAATATTATTACATGTGAAGAAAGGGTGGAGTTAGGGAAGGGATTAGAGGAAGACATTGGTCAGTAAGGTGGTCAATCTGCATTGTGTCACTCCAAAGCCAAGGCGGAGTCTCTATAGTCAGAGCAAACACCTGAGGCTAAGCACTGGCGCCGAGATCCAGACTGACAAGCCCGGCAAGGCGTCCCGCAGGACATTGTAGCTCTTAGGCTGCGTCGCTGTTCTAGAGTTAATCTGTGATTCAGATGTAATAGATAGAGCTAATGTTTCCTAAGCCATGTATGGCAGATTCTACATTCAATTAGCACAAGTTGTGTGGAGGTAAGTCTAAATTCTAGATCTAGATCTTGATTCTAGGTCTACGTATCTCTTCAGTATTGATATAGATCTAGATTTGTTCCTAGCATTGATCAACATTTCATAGCCTACTTCATCAACTCATAAAAACAAAACACACACTGTGTTCGAGTTCGATGGGGAAGGCCGAACTTTGAGATGCAGGAGAGCTGGAAAACTCACTGCTTTGGAACACACAGAATCTAGATCTAAATTATCTGTATTTGTCAGTTTGGATCAACTTTCTAAACTGCACTGATAAGCCCACCTTAACAGTCAGAATACTGCTACTGAGCAACAGCACGCGTTTGTCATGTATGTCAGCAGTCGGCACAGTCAGGGTCAACCGGAAGTTGCCTTCGATTGGTTTACAAAGAACACACCTCCAAGGGTCATTTTGGGGGGAGGTGGGGGGAGGGGGCGGCGGCGGCGGCGGCGGCGGCGGATACTCAAAGAGATTACTGTAGATCCAAAGTAAAGCTTGAATAGAAAAAAAAAATAAAAAGTTGAAAAGTGTGGTGTCAAGGTTAGGCCACTCCAAAAGTAATTTTTGCTTACTTTTGTTTAACTGTTTCACTCCCTTCCGTTGGAACCACACCCCTGCTATATGCTTTATTTAGTATCGAGCCGCTCTCCCCGGCTCATGGTCCAACCTAGGAATACAGTTGGCGCTGGGAGCGGCTCGCGGGAGTGAATCAGTGTATTATTTTATTACTCTACCATCCTCGATCGTGTATCACCAGCTTTTTTTTTTTTTCATTCTTGCTATTAAAAAAAGTACGGAACACCGCAAAACAGCACACAGCATGCCACTAAGAACAGCTAGCCATTGTGAGAGGAAGAAAACTTCACTGGCACTTCAGTGTTTCAAATTCTAACTATCTAGCTAAAAATAGGCAGTGAAAAGGGTGAGAAGAAAACGACAGGAGAAGGAACAGGTGACGACGACAATAAGTGACATGGAACCCGCTTCACCACAATCCAGATGCAGACTAAAGGCTGACACAGATGGAGGGAGTTTTTATGTCCTCGGCGATGTCTCGACGACCGGCAGGGGTTGCGGGAACTGTTAAACTTTAGAAAACTAACTTTGCCCACTTTTTAGATCATATAATGAACATTTAGATCATCTCCGGGGCTATAAAATAAGATTAATTGCTCAGCGCTGGATTAGCATGAAATTATGAAAATAATACTTTTCTTGTTGGCAAGAGGAATCAATATCAATCTGATAGGTTACAAAATATAAAGGGGCGTTAGGCTTCAGCTGCTGTGAAGGCACAAGAGTAATAACACAGCAGTTCGCATCTAGTGCCATTTTAAAAATTATTATTATTATTATTACTATTATTATTATTATTATTATTATTATTATTATTACCAGTATTATTATTATTATTTAGAGAAATGGTCAGGTCAGGCATTAAAAAAGCAAAATGGCATATTGATTTCGCTGGTACGTTGCAAGGCAAAAAGGGCTATGACACTATTACTAGTTACGTAGTTTGATACTGCATGATCTGCTGCGTTATCATTTAAGGGCAAAGAGGTCGTATATCTCAGTAGGAGGTGGGGTGAATTAGAGTGAAACGGGATTATGGAAAAGAAAATAGTGCGAGATCCAAGATTTTTTTTCATTTTTTTTTAAATACCACGTTCTAGGTCAAGACATTCGGTAAGATAGATAAAATAAAATTTTGCACATCTTGTTTGTATTATGTGTCAGTATTATTATCTTCAAATTTAAAGGTAGGCTAGATAATATTGAGTAGTGGTTACATATATTCACACAACATGCACATCTATTAAAATGTCTCAAACAGCTTTGGAACAAGTCAGGTTCAAGAACCCATATTCCTGACTTCACATATGTCTTGCAGCCAGTCAAAGTGAGCTGTATGCCGATTTCCAACCATTGAGTTATTGCTATCAGGTAAAATATGATTTCATACATTTCCATGTGATGAAAAGGTTTTGAACTAACCTGACCGTAGCCTGGGATATTGCAGACTGAACAGATAGGGGAATGGCCCTTCAGCACTGGATAAATCAGAAGAAAAACGGGCCCAAATGAATAATAAATCTATATATTTTAATCACCCCACAATACCCTGGTATACGTATAATCTGCCCAAAAGAGAAATGTTTCTTTACTTAGAAACACACATTCTTTCAATTTCTGCAATATATAAACTTCGATGTCAGACCACCATCATGACATTCAACTCTGATTTCTCTGTTCTAGTCCCAACGACTTACGACTTATTCTGACTAGACGGTGGTATATTGTTATAATATACCACCGTAGAAGGAAAGACACATTGCTTAGCCCATATTAGTCAGTAATCTTCAGCCTTCATTTTAGTTCGAATCAAGTTACGTGACATTTTACTGGAATCTCAAATTCTTCAGAATCGTTTTAAATTTTTGAGGCTTTCGCGCCAGGTTGGTTACTTGTTACGGCTGTCTTTAACAACCAAAGCGGTTGTTTATGGAAGATGGCGGGTGTATGGAAGGGGCGGGCCGCAAGAGGTTGAAAGGAATAAAGAGAACGTGTCGGAACGAAAGGGCGGCCTGAGATAGCGCCCGCAGATAGCTGATCATGAAAGGCGAAATGAGAACGTAATATAGGGGCGTACGGAGGGGGGGGTGTCTCCGTGGCCGAGGGGTTAGGCATCTCCCATTAGGTGAAACATGTCCCGAGTTCGAATCCAACAGAGCATGAAAAAGAAGAATCTGTCTTTCTTTTTCAGTGACTCAACCGTCCTGAGCTTCTTAATTAAGGAGGCCCGAGATCTAGCCTTTTCACAGAAAACGGCCTGATTTTATAACATTTAGAGGTTCTGTGTGAACGTTACGTGCAATAATGAACCTTTAGCAGTTGAAAATAGGATGAAGGGTAGACCGAAACGCCTTTGATCGGGGCATCCATTTCCAAAACCATCAAACTTTCTATCTCAAAAATCTTTCTGATCAAATTGGGCAGGCACTTAAAACCGAGAAAATCCTACTTTTAGGATTAAAAGACTGCATTATCTATACTAATACATGAACTATAAATCTACAAGAAAACCCTTAAAAGGCTTGTGGACTCGAAAACTGCTGAATGGATTCATATGAAATTGGGCACACAACATTGTTGCATAAAGATCTGTGTTTCTTTACAGACTTGACCTATATTTAAATAATCTCATCCGAAGCTGTTGGTTCTGTTCTAGGTGTTTGAAAGGGCGGACTGTGAGTGCAGTTTTATAGTGGAAATAGTAATAACAAAATAATTATAATACTATTAATTAACACGTCCGAAAAGTTTTTCTCGTGGAAACCTCATAGATGCCATTGAGAATGCAAGAATAACACATATTCTGAACTTGGTGATTGTAACAGCTCCCTTGTGTCTACATCAGTCTAGTCATGGGTGTTACCTTTTCCGTTCTTTTCCTCTGCTTTACCCACGATGATGATTCTTGTATTGTGTTTGTAGTTATACCGGCCGGGACTGACAACCACAAGCATATTGTAACCATAATCAAGTCACTGCACCACGGCAATGGCTTGAGTCATTTCCGGTACTTATGAGATATAGAAGGGAAAACAACTGTTTACATTACAAGTTGTTTGATGAATTATGTCACTATGATTTTTTAGAAGTAATTAATACATAACTCTGTTGGCGGGTTTCTTCTCTGTTCGTGACATTATCTGCTAGCTCATAATAATTATGCGTGTATAATACCATAAGATCTGTTACGGTTACGGTTTTTGTATACCTTTCCTCCGGGATGGTTATCTCGGTACTAAGATCTGTGTGGATGTGTATTGCGAAAATGTATGCTCGTAAAAGTGTAGACCTATTGTATAAAACGACAATCTACAGATCTATTGTCAACCTTTCTTGACTGACTCAAATCTTATTGTTGGCACATGCTATCTTGAAGGTAATCTCAGTATTGATTTCTCCCGGAAATAGAATCTAGGTGTAATAGAGCTTGATTTTATAACCTAATATTAGTAATATCGGTAACAAAATGGTTTTATTTATTGCCTTTATCCACACGATGAGACTTCCCAGACTCTTCAGTGCGGTCGTGGCTGAGTGAATGACATGCATCGGTCCGCAAAATTAGCTCAAGTCCTTCGAAGTAGACGCCGATATCTCCGTCCCTATTTCCTGAGACACAAACAGATGTTCCTCGGGCGAAATTTTCTATCTAGAAAATTCTATCTAAAAATTTTCTATCGTTTATTATTACTTTTAACATTATTATTTCATACTGGTGAACACACTTACGATTGTATCAAGACTCTCAACAATTGTCATGTACATTACAAAAAAAGAAAAAGAAAAAAGAAAGAAGGGGAAATAAGAGCCATGGGGGAGGGGGAGAGGAGGGGAGGTTAAGAGAAAATTCAAAGAGAATAGAAGAGGGAGGGGAGGGGGGGAATAGAAGAGAAAGAGGAAGGAGGATGAAGACGAAAGAAAATGTGGAAACGAAGAAGATGAAGAAGAAGAAGAAGACGAAGAAGGAGATTTTTTTGGTTGGTTGGTTGGTTGGTTGGTTGGTTGCTTGCTTGCTTGCTTGCTTGCTTGCTTGCTTGCTTGCTTGGTGGCTTGCTTGGTTGCTTGATTGCTTGCTTGGTTGCTTGCTTGCTTGCTTGGTTCGTTGGTTGTTTGCTTGGTTGGATGCTCGCTTGCTTGTTTGCTTGTTTGCTTGCTTGGCTAAGCTTGGTTGCTTGGTTGGTTAATTTTCCCAGGCCAGACAGTGGAGTCTCCACCTACTCTCCATCGAATTCCAGTTTTAATATCAATGGTTCTTTGACGTGCGTCAGATACACACTGTATATCCGATCCGAGAAGGCTAGACATGAAACTTCCCTATCCAAGAATCCAAGGAACCGTTGAGCCACTGAAAAAAAGCAGGTCCTATATCTTTCCAATTTCCCCGTTAGGATTAGAACCTGCGATACTTTCATTGAGAGACAAATGTCTAATCCCTCGGTCATGATGCACTCCAGCAATGTGTTTCAAGATTTATGGAATTTTTTACGTGAACTAGGCAATTAGTACCAAGGCCAGATGATCAGAGGAGAAATTTATAGTACCTGAAGTGAATCTTTCCCAGAAGCCTGACATTATGGAATAAAACAAACTGTTGGAAGACATGATATTGAATTTGCACTGGATTGGTGAGTCTAGCCCAAGTAAATGTTATCTGTTCAGGGTATCACCAACATCTGTCAGCTACGAAAAGTCTGTAATACGGAGAGTTGTTGACCTTAAAACTTTCAGTTGAAACTATTTTAGTATTTTTGTTCCCCGGAATAAATTTGAAGATCAAGGGAGAAGTATAACGCGTCCTCCTTTTTACACAAGGGAGAAACTGACATTTTGTTTTTCAACACTTTTATGCTTCTTTGTTGAAGTTACTGATTTTGAAAAAGCTGTTTCAGAACAGCGGCTATTCTTGCTTTTTTTTTTTTTTTTTAAAGATTGTTAAGGTTCAGTACAAAACCCATGGACCGTGACTTTGAAACTATTAAAAACTGGGCATCTGTTGTTCTTCCCTCCTAGTTACGGTTATGGTTTTCCTAACCTTTCAGCCTGCATCATTCAGCTTTTTTTAGCATCCTGTCGGGCCGCGGCAATGGTTGCCAACGTCTTCATGAGTTTAAAGAAAAAACCCATCCTACATACGTGTCCACGAGGATTAACATAAAGTATGGCCAAATGATAAAACGTCGGGCTCGTAGCCTTCAATGTGCTATATTTAATTGTTGTGAACCAGTTCGTTTTCCCATAGATAAGAGCAAGTGCATGAAAAAAAAATATGATAAACTAAGTGATGAATATAAATGACTGTATAATAATACCATCTATCAGCTTTCCTCCCCATCGCCCTCCTTCGTTTAAATTTATTTATGTTCAAAAACTGGCAGTTTAGGCTAAAAGGACAAGATAAGAATGTAAGCTTATCTTGTTTACTTATAAGTTTGATATTTGAATGTATTTTTAGTGAAAAATATGACGAACAAGAAGTTCTTGAGAAGATCAACTCCTTGATACATATAGGGTTAACATACGCCGCCGTGAGATAAGTTGTGCCCTCTTTGCCCTCCTGTCGGAACAGGCAGAAGCTTGGCCAAACACCATACCTTATATAAGTAACGAGTGTTTCACTTAAGCTTAAGAAGAGTGAGCGACAATTGGTGCCTGCATTCACAAGAGCAACGATTTACTTCACTCAGGTATATTTTCGCCTCCAGTGACAATTAGTTTTGCAATGTTCATTAAGATATTATACTTAAGGGATTGATAATTTTCTTCTTTTTTTAATTTATTTGTTATCTGCGTGAGACAAATTGTGATGGCTTTATTTATTTATTTATTTATTTATTTATTTATTTATTTTATGTGAACTATGTTCTTTCTTCATTCTCTTTTCCCTTTCATTATTTTCCCTACTTTCATCCTTATTTACTGCTTTTTTTTTCTTCCTTGCTGATGCTGACGTGGTTTTTGCTGGCTTTTTCTCCCTTAATTTTGATCATTATTATTTTTTTTTCATTCTGCCTTTGATTTGCTGTTCTCTTTGGTTTTCTTCTTATTCCCTCTCTCTTAGATTCATCTCATTTTTTCCTTTACTAATATTATTCTTCAACCCTTTTGTCCTTAGCGCTGTTTTCTGCCATTGCCCCCTTTTTTGAACACCTTGAGCATTTATACCTCTGACGTACACAGTGTATTTTTGGACACACATGACGGCGGCTCTAATGTCACTCACTAAAATACGCTATGACAGGAATAAAATTCAAATTACAGATATTCCGAAATATTTCCGGAGACTTACTATGTAATTATTTGTTTGTTTATTTACTATTCATTTATTCATTCACTGTTTAATTAGCCTGATCTATTCATTTATTCATTCATACATTTATTTATTCATTTATTTATTTACATAATTATTTTTATTTATTTGTTTATTATTTTCATTTGTTTACATTTGTTATTTATTTGTATATTTATTTGTTCAAAATATTCTACTTATTTATCTTTTATTAATCTCTTTTGCATGTAAAGAATGAGTATGCTAAATTTTGTAAGTAGAAATTTTATGATCAAAGCTGGCGATTACTACAGATAGATAAAAATACATGTATTGCAGGCTGTTGTTATGCTAATTTTTGTCTTATTAACTTTCATAATGAAGGATGTAGGGATAGATCGTTTATAGATGAAAATGCTAGTTAGAAAAGTAAATTATTAGAGCAACAAGAAGAGATTCGATGGGGAAAAAAATCTGCTTATGAAAAAGTATCCAGGGGGGAAAAAGCTGGATTTTGTTTAGGTAGAGAGATTCTGTTGTATAAGACGATGACACAGACATCTTCAACAGCACAAGAGGTGAACAAATCTGGGTCGGAGCCATGATCATCAATTTGACATCATTGTTTTTTATTATTGTTTCTATAGCCTTTAGTACTGAGAAAGTAGGATCCTCAACTTTTAAGTGCCTGTCCAATTTTGACGCGAACATTTTTTGTGAGTAGAAATTTGGAATTTGGAAATTCTGCCTGGACAGTGGCATTTCGCCTATTCTTCAACCGATTTTTAACCGCCAAGGTTCTCTAAAATGCATATGGAATGGGACCTCTGAAATATATTCGCGCTTATGCGGGAAGGCTAGGCGTCGGCTTTTCTACCCAAAAAGTCAGGGGATCGTTGGGCCACTGAAAAAAAAAATGCAGGTTGTAATCTTCTAATGTTTCTCATCTCCCAGCTGGATTAGAACTTCGAACCCGAGTTTTTCGCCCAGATAAAGACATTGGGACATTCTAGCATTATGTGGACCATTGTATTAGTTTTTCCGCACGTATTACATTTAATTTTATCTGTTGGTAGTTTTGGAGCTCCTATTCTTCCTCTTACTATCTTCTGTGTTATCATGTTATTATTTTTGCTCCGTATTTGCGGCTTTAACCTGGCTTCTGGGTAGTAGTGCCGCATATAGTCGTTTTTATGGTACGTTTCCCATTGCTCTTGCCAATCTCTTTGAATCTGTTCTCTTATCATACTTTTTACTTCTCCTTTGCTGAGGCCCGCGTTTATGTCTATGTTGTCCTTTTGGGTACCATTTTTGGCTAGCCTATCCGAGATCTCATTACCGTCTATTCCTACGTGTGCTGGTACCCATACTACTGTTACTCTTCTGTCTTGTTTCCTTAGTTTGTATTAGCTTTTAATACTTCTTCTTTATCTTACTTTCTGTTTTCTTCCTGCTATCTAGTCCTCTGATACTGGCCATAGAGTCTGTTAATATCGTTACATTTTTACGTTCTGTTTGTTTAAAATTCCCTATGGCTGTTTTGATTGATGTTATTTCTGCTGTATATATAGATGCTTTATCACTTAGTCTTTTTTTATCGCTATTTTTAATTCTGGGAAGTACTCTCCTATTCCTATTTTTCCTTCTTCGTTTTTGAACCGTCTGTAAAACATAAAACTATAAGGATGAAAGAGAAGACCTACTAAAGCTATTGACGAACAGGGGAGAAGACCACACTCTGCATAACATCTTTAAACTAAAAGTGGACGAGAAACATAAGCAAATACTTTTAAAAATCTGGCAAAGATGCCAATATAGACAAACGAAAACAAAAATAGAAATAAGAACCCTCGCCAAATGGGATGAAGCAACAATGGGGATGCTAGGTCGGAAATAGACCGACTAATTAAACAGGGGCGAAATAGAAAAACCAAAACGAGAATTAAGGGAAGGGGACGAAGAAATAAATAACTTGGAAAAGGGGTTTAACGAGAGAGAGAGAGATAGGGAAGGGGGTAGATTAGGAGGAAATCCATGCCGATAGTAAAATACCAACAGCAACAAAGACAAACGAGTAGTGGGTGGGGGGAGGGAAGATGAAGTAGAAAAGAAAAAGAACACCGAAAGAACTCTATGAATGTCCAGGGGTCTCCGGATTGACGATCGTATATGAAACCGAGAGTCCCTGCGCTATTTTGGACGGAGACTCTAGACCCTGCCGACATGGAAATCCGCGAAGAACGAGATTGTAGTATCTTCGATCGGTCGATACGGGAACACTGGCGAAGCCGAGTAGTCCGACCTGTTCCCCCTCGATCCTAGATGCG
>JBCEWB010871119.1:0-15897 GCA_039654565.1 Peronia peronii
GGGCCTGCATTGTGTCACTCTGAAGCCAAGGAGGAGTCTCTATAGTCAAAACAAACACCATGAGGTTTAAGCAGTGGTGCAGGCGATGCATATTGACAAGCCGGCAAGACGCGCCGCAGGGCGTTGCAGCCCTTAGGCTGGGTCGCAGTTCTAGAGTTAAGCAGCATGCATGCATCTTTAATATTTTTTTAAGAGAAGGAGGGAAAATCTTACTTACAGAACTATATTGTCATAGGTTTTACTTGTTGATGAAACTTACATCACTTTGCATCTTTCCAACCATGCTACAGATCTAGATCTAGAATTTATGCTACATCAGGAGCTTTCTCCCTGGAATCATAATGCTGTCTGAAAGTGTATTGGCAAAACTAAATCATTTAACTGCTCAGTCAAAACTTTATTTATTGATTTTGACATGTGTTGAAAGAAATGATACATTATTATCTAAGGGGTAGTATCATTTATTATTGTCATTGTCATTCCTCTGCTGATATTGTACACATGTATTACATAGGTTAGACATAGAAACACATTTTGATGGATTTATGTGGTATTGTTTCATTCTCTATGATTCTTCAAATTTGAAAAGATTGCTAGCTTTTGATGCTTCACAGAACATTAATATGTCTCTCTCTTTTTTTTTTTTTTTTAAATCACCTTTTTCTTTTTTTGAACATTTGGCCTTTATAACTCACTGATCACATGAAGTATGGATGAGAAACTGCTTATCTTATTTTGCCATGTATTATGATTGACTATCTGTTCTTAATAATTACTTTTTGCTGTATCTTCCCATAACAGCAACATTTAATATGATGGGTCTTTATGCATTAAAAATGATGCCATCTATTAGTCAGATAAATTGTTATGTAGATCTGGAAAAAGTATTAGAGTCCACACACATACAATGTGGCGCTAAACCTAATCCACCGCAACTGGTGCCGGTCAATAATAGAACACATACTTTTCCCATGGTAAACGCAGATTGGGTCAGGCAACGCGCTTGGTGAGCCAGTGCACCACGAGTAGTGGATTTCAGGATAGAGCAGTGCGGTAAAAATCGCGATTGGCATTGATCTCCCGGATTCCAACAAAAATCTTTAAATTTGCACAGATTAGGGTTATTTTGTGTTACTGTCATGATATGATTTAATGTATGTTGTTAGGTTAGTACTTTAGTAACGGGCATTCTTTGAAAAGTTCTGTAAATGAGATTTTGAAGCTGAAGAGAAAGCATCGTCTTGACCTATTTTCGCCAGGAAGTCAGGACAAAACTCAATGCAGGCAAATAGGAGAGAGAGAGAGAGAGAAACAGAAAACAAAAAAGAGAAAGTTCTGTGCGCTCCATTTTGGTTGTATTTAAGTGAATCACTTGTCGTAAGAGTGCCAACATTGATTAAAAAAATAAGACTATACATGATGGAATGGAATGAGTGTGTGTTACTTATTACTAGAGTATAAATGTAATCTAGATCTAGCCTAGATATAGATCTCGACTAGCAGTAGAGCAGGGCTAAAAAAAAAAATAATGCATGAAAGTTACATCTGACTATAATGTTACATGCAGAGAAAATACACTATGCAAAAATTGCACCTACACATTGTGCACATCAGTTGCGCTTAAACAGATCAACAAAAAACTCAGATAAAGGGGGCGGACTCAGTGGGAGAGAAGGGCCATGTGATCTAACAGGTAGTTTTAGCTCTGCCACCAAATGCCTCGCCATGTCTTAATGCATATCGGGGGAGGAGGTGGTGCCGGCACCATCACCAAGCCCCACCTTGCCACAGTGTATGTGCGCTTGGTGTCAATAAAGTATGGAGAATAATTTTTCAAATTGCTTACCAACCCTGGAATTAGATGAGTTACCAAGAGGAAAATCCATTAAAAACCTCATCCCATGTCTGTTTCATTACAGTATTCTGCTTTTCTTTCATTTACAAACTCTTTGTATAGTTTTTGTAGCATTGTGACCACCATAGTTATCTTGTTATTTTTGGATGGAATCGAGGAGATTTCAACTCATGCCTGGAATGATTTGAAGGAGTTATATAAAATTCTGTCTGTTGTCCTAGTGTGGTTGTTTTTGTTGTTGTTCTTTTGTTTAACTTTTTAGCTTTTATGTGAAAGGTTCAGTCTCGGATATCTGATATTTGATTTATGCTATGTCCCTATCTTTGACATTTTCATTGCCAAACATTTTTTTTTTTTAATTTGCTTTTTATCCCATCTTCCTTTTAAAGATTCAAAACAGGCTGTCGAATTTTTGGAGAAGATGAAGGATAAAGTCAAAGCAAGTGAGGAAGCTAAAGTACTGATTATGACAACCACAGGCATTATTCATCTTCGAAACAAGGAATTTCCTCCTGTTAAGGTACAAGGATCAAAATATTAACATCATGTTTTACTTGCCATGGCTGTCTTTCTAATCTTCAGCTTTTTTCAGTTTGTCTCAGTTTTATCTTGAAAATACTTGATCTGCTGAATATTTGTTCCAATTTTAGTTTGTCAAAGACAAAAATAGTTGTTTTTTTTCTCCCAGATTTTCCTTTTACTAATGACAATAATGGTAAAAAATAGATAATTACGATTAAATGAAAAGTCAGGGAACAAGTGCTAAACCCGTTGACACAGACAGAAATGTCGAGACAAAAATAATGGCACTTCTTGGTCAGTGAAACTTCAAAAAATAGAAAATTATGCAGTGAGTGTTTCCATTTTGTTGAAGGGAAAAAGAAAGTGATTTGTATATTGTTTAACATTATGCGCAAAATGAACCAGTCAGTTGTTTTATCACTAACTGAAAGTAGTTTTGATTTATAAAAAAAGACAACAACAAAAACTCAGCATAAGATAAAGCTGGTGATCTTTGAATGCAGCATTGGAAAAGATTCTGCATATTTCCAACTGCAGTATAAAACTTATGACCTCAGTGGTAATTTCATTTAGCCATTTGTTCGTCAGACTTCATTCTAGCATAAATCTATTTCATTGAATGCCAGGCCATCATGGAAGAGTGTCAGAAGATTCTGGATGACATAGATGGGGTGACCCCAGTCCATGGACGCTTTTATGAATTGACTAGTAACTACCATAAGTTGATGGGCAACCATGCACAGTACTACCAGGAGGCCCTCAGGTTCCTGGGCTGTACTGATCTAAAGGTACGAGTGGTAGTTAAAGATTTTGACTGTTGTAAATTTACAGGACTAGGATTCGTTTTAGGACTGTGCTTTGAGCATTGCCAGCTGCTAAATGGCAGTCTTGAAAAAAAAAAAAAAAAAAATCTGTCTTAAATACAGTGCTAATATGAAAAAAAAAATGAACATAATGGCAATGGACTTGAGAACTGTTATGTATCAATGGGTTCAGGGATATCCTTGCTTGGGCTTTGTTTTTTTCTGTAGAGGCATGATAAAAAACAACAGGAAAAAAAATTTGCTTTACATGAAATAACACTCCTAAATCACCATCTAAAGGTATTGTTGGCATGGTAATAAAATGGTGTTCTTGTCGAGTTGTTTTAGATACATATTCAGTGAAAAAAACTAGGCATCCTACATAATCATTCCCTTGTTTAGTCAGGGAGATCATACCTCTGAGCACTTGTTTATAGGAGCAGTCAGTCATTGGTCTGCCAGGGCTCCAGTTATCCAGTACTGTGATTGTTACAAGATGGTGCTGTCCACTGATATGACATTGCATATATTTTCTTGTGCTTATAGAGAGGTTCAGTTTATGAAGAGTCAGAGAGATTTGGCTTACTTATACTGCTTACACCATCTGTGAAACTGGATTTTGGAAACTGAATTCTATGCATTTCAAGACTGTGATTGCTAAACATTTAATTTTAGTAAGCTGAAAAGTAACTTTAAACTTTAGTCACAAGTAACCGCTGTTGAAAAAGTTCATTTCTAGATTTAGATCAACTGAGTTCTGGTGAGAACCAGATCTGAGTCAGGCTCCACTCATCAGAAGTAATTTTAAGTCTCTTTGTTCGATGACTCTGAATCATGGGGATTGTTCAATAGAATAGCACCAGCTGTAACTGTGGCTGCTGCACAAGGGAGAAAATTGTGTGGACCTTACAGGTTGTGGTTGTGAGGACAGTGGTTTTATTTTTTCAGCTTAGCTGCCCTTTGCCTAATCTTAGACCTGGTCTTTAATCAATCTGGGAGATACTAGAACACAGTAGTGTGACTGGAGAATCTGAGAAATATAAAATTGAGCTGTAAAGATAGACTGGTGTTGCAGTAGTCTCCCCCTAAGAAGCTGGTCACCGGGAGACAAAAAAAAAATTAGGCTCTTAGACGGACGGGTTCTTAGGTGGATTAAAAAGTTATGCAACCCGTCTGATCACAGATTGTCTTTACTACTATGATTAATTTATCATTACTGTTAACAATTTTATACATGTGAATAAGTACAACCTTCTTGCCTGTGTGTATATTATAATTAGATCTAACAATTCCTGAATTTTCTTAGCGTATAATTACATTAATAATGTCCAGCGTTTAAACATCGAGTAAGTTTTCACATAAGGGTTCATTGTTGAATGAAAACATGATATTGTTGTGCTATTTTACGGATAGTCGCACAAGCGGCTCAAATGTTTACAGACAGACCTGAAGTAGCTGAGCAACTGACCAGTTTGGAGGCTGAACTTACTCCTCCTTATCCACAGAGCCAATCACAAATGCTGTCCCATGTGTTCAACTGTTGTCAAACAAAGAAATGCTTAGGGATTAGCCCACAATGTGACCTGATTATGCAGTCATACATCAACCATCACTTCCACTTCTTTGTCTGCCTATTCCCTCCACCCCATCCTCATTTTTTGGCATATCTAGCACTGTGCATTTCTCTCAAATGGACAAGATGTGAAATTACACAATAAGTATTTGTGTGTCTTGGCCGGACACAAGACCCTTAGGCAGGTTTTTTACGTGGGAGCGAGTTCTTAGAGAGGTAAAAAATTTCGTTTCACAGCAGAGTTCTTAGGTGGACCGGGCTCTTAGGCAGCGGGTTCTTAGGTGGAGACCGCTGTGTTGACTGTCTGTTGCATTATTACTGAAGAAGAAGAACAAATAGTTCTACTCTGAGACAAAACATATTTGCTTTGGTGACGAACACAAATTGACGTATTTCCAAGTTCTGTTACTAATGTACATGTATCAGACAAAAAAAAAGTTTTTTTGTTTTATCACAAATAGCAGAATGTGTAATGATTGTGAGAAAAAGACTTCTGACTAAATAAACAGAATTGAATTTGAGTCGCTCATTTTTTTTTTGTTCTTGTTTATTTTCCTTTCATTTTTTTTGTTCCTCCAAATACTTTTTTCTGTTCAAAGTGTTGTACTGTAAACAGCATGCTGGGTACACAGCAGCTGGATATTGATAAAATTAGTATCTGATGGAATGTTTCATTTCTGTGTCAAGGACATGCCCAGTGGAGAACAGTGTGAGCGAGCTTTCAACATTGGCTTGGCTGCCATCATTGGGGAGGGTGTCTACAACTTTGGGGAGCTGCTGGCTCATGACATTCTGACATCTCTGAAAGGAACGGATAAGGAATGGCTGGTTGATCTTCTGTATGCCTTCAACAGTGGGGACATTGACAAATTCAATGCTTTGAGAGATAAATGGTCGACACAGGTAAGTTAATCGTTCCTGAGAGAAATTTCTGTTTAACTGAGCTCATTTTGAAATAAAAGTGCCACAAAGCTCATGATATTGCAATAGGCTTGTTTTCTTGGATTCTTTGCGGATTTGCCACATATGCTGATTGTTTTGTATCTGCTTCCTTATGGTGATTCCATCAATTGTAAATGAAATTTCCTAATGGGAAGAAGTGAAATTTTATTTCATCCATACTCATTTTAATTTTAGCTTAAATCTGTGCCTCATTTCAAACTCAAGGCATGTCAGATTATTTCATCTCATAAGCTTTAGATCTCTGTACATATTCCTCAAGGTTTAATTACAATTTAAAAGTAAGGTGCCTACTTCTTCCTTTTCAGCTTGACCTGAAGTCCAGTGAGCCAGTAATGAGAAACAAGATCAATCTTCTGTGTTTAATGGAGGTAAGGTATTGTATTGTTTGTGCAGTTAGAGTCAGTATGGAGTAAAGGATTGCAAAGTAGTGTATCACATTTTTTCAAAATGACTACAATGTACATTGGAATAATTTTTGTGAGTGAGTTTATCACCTTTTTTTTTTTTCCTTCTCTCAAATAAATGGGAACTTTTTTCTTGCTTAATTAGTAAAGCTTTTCCTTTTTTTTTTTGTTGATTCAAAGCTCAAGTTTGTTATTCATTCAACTTCTCATTTTATTTTTCTCTTCAGATGACTTTCCAACGCCCTGCTACTGACAGGCAGCTGACCTTTGACAACATTGCTCAAACTGCCAAAATTAACAAGAATGATGTGAGTTCATTAAAACTTCATGATATTGACTACTTAAAGTAGGCGCTGCAGTGAGGACGTGCCGGACTTTTGTGACTGAGCGTGAGGCGGCTGAAATTGATGGTTACAAACAATCATAAAATTTGCTTCGTTATGCCGGAATTTCTTTCATTTCCAGCACTTGTTTTTGATATTTAGAGCACGCTGAACATCATGGTGTGCTCCATTTGTTGCTTGGTTTCGTAGATCCGGAGATATTTCCGTTTGAAAATGAGAGAAACTTTACCGCATAATTTTTAAAAAACTATCAGTCTTGTTTTTACCAAACTTTCCTTGTTTGTGGTTGGAACATTCACATGCTATATGAGCTAGGAATTATTTTATTTGATACAACCCCACGTCTTCTGATGTTTCCCCAAAACTGGGAGTCATCTCATATTTCGCACCTCTATTATCGATAACGGAGACTTTCATTAGTAATGTTCTCAAATCTTTTGAAAATTACCATTTAATCGATTTTGGCACCATATTCAGCTATAAAAAAAATCTGTTTTCATGCTTTAATTACGACACCAATGTAAATTTATGAGAACTAGCAGTAATATCCGCAGACTGAGACTTAGTCAAGTAGATCTATAAATACGATAGCCAGAGTATTGGGAGAGGATGGGGAGCAGAGCAGATGAAGTTTAAAACTCCTTTTTATTTTGAGATCTGAAATGAATGTTCTACGTTAGATGGATATTATATTTGAAAGCAGGCTCAGTTTATTTTCAGTGGTTAATGGAGATCTGGGATGTGGCAGGATGACTATGGCAGTTACACTCTAATTGTATTACGTAACTTGTTAGAGTATTAATTCACTTCTTTTAAGTTCCTAAGAAATGGAGACATGGATTCTAAGTAAATTCTTGGATAGAATTCTCACTGTTAGAACAGAAAGATTGGTGTATCACATGTGAAAATTGGATAATTAGAAGAGCAAATATGAAACAAAATTATATTCTAACAATGTTCGTCTGGGCAAAGTACCACTCATTTGACCCTGTGAGAGATACATAATGATAAATAAATAGTTTCCTGGGGGTTTCAAACAATTATCATATTAAGAGTATGATTTTGTACATCAAGATATGCAAAATGCTGTGAAATTTGTGTAGATATATTAACTATTAGCAAATTTACGGTTCAAAATGTGTTTTTGTCCAAAGACTGTCACAAAATGCAGTGATAAAAAATGGCTGGTTTCAGGGCAAAAATTAAATGTGAAAAACAAATAATGTCTCAGGAACTAATCAGGATATTGAAACAATTTAAAAAGCATAATCATCAGAAGCTTAAGCTTTTATCTTTTGAGGTATTTTCATTGTCATACATAACTTTGAAATTTTCACTGCAGTGCCAATTACTTAAAAATTCAGAAGTGTCTGTGAGTGAAAAGCTAATCTATAGAAATTTTGATACTTTGTTTATAATGTGCTGAAACCATTTTTTAACCCAGGAGTGGGATTACATTTGTTTTTATTGCATGCTTTTGTGGTCAGCAGAGGGAGAAGAACTAGATAGGTAGAGAAGATATAGGTAGAAATTTTAAAAGTTTAGGAAATATTGCACAGACAGTGATTCCTCTGCCTACTTTCAAAATATTTTTTTTTATTACCAAGCATTCTTTAACATTTGCTGCACTTTCATTTTCTTGTACATGCGGCATGAAAATGTCTCTGAGGAGATACATGTGAGAAAAGAACTTCCGACATTTCTGAGGATTCTTTTGTTGATACCACAATACTTTGGTTTTGGCTTCTTCAGCCACTCTGTTCTGTGTACTGTTCTGTGTACAGTGCAGTATAAATTGTCATTGAGATGCAGATTTCTTTTGACGTAAAGGATTTTTTGTGTGTGCTATTTCTCAGCTGTGCTGAACATTTACATCTGCATGATCATAAAGAGGAATGTGTTACTTGTTCAAAAATTGCAGGTTGAACTGTTGGTCATGAAAGCTTTGAGCTTGGGCTTGGTGAGAGGCTCCATTGATGAGATTGAACAAAAGTGTCACATGACTTGGGTCCAGCCAAGGGTGTTAGATCGCAAGCAGGTCAGTACATATCTCTCTCTTTTTTTTTTTAAAGTTTGTTTTGTTTTGTTAGAAAAATTTTGAAATGTTTTTAATGCATTAGGCAGGCGTAATAGTTGAGAGAGCTATTTGAATGTCTCATAAAAAGTTTGTAAGGGTAGTAGAGAATAAACCAAATTTTAGTGCTGCTTGCATCTTGGTGAATTTCTTCCCATGTTGTTAACAAAAAGTTTGCTTTTAATTTGATTCCATCATATATCATATCTCTTCTAGTATCACTGAGCCATGTATTGTCAAATGCAGAGAAAACAATTGAAAAAAGGTTATCATTAATGTAGAAGTGCACGTAGCAGGGAACTTCACTCTTACTCCTTCTCAAGATGTAGTCTACTTAGAATTATTTTACAAATTTAAAAGGTTATGTCTGAAAGATTTATCAGACATCCCAGCCTCTTTTGGTCAAAACTAAATATACATGTGTTACGCAGCTGGCTGACATGAATCTGATGTAAAATTTTTCATATCCAACTAACTGGTTCCACTGGAAAGGGAAATACTGCTCCTCACTTTGGTGATAAATGAAAAAAATGATTGAACTTCAACCGTTCTGTGCTGGGGATGTTCATGTTCAATGTTAGCTACTGTGACCCCAATAGTCAGTAGAGCTCGATTTTCTCAACAAAGCCACCTTTGACATCCAACTCATTTCTACTGGTTGTGCGACACACTGTGACAGTTTCTCAAGGGCTGAGTAGTTATATACATGATAATATAGCATAGATCAGGGGAGTCCATATTTTTTTAAAATTAAGAGCCAGATTGAGGTGAAAATATTTGAGGGCAGACCATTCGTTAGCATTCAGTGCAAATGATCTATTAATGGAATTCTTATTGCAAATGACATTCTTTTCATTTCTTCACATAGAAAACAAATAAATCTAAACAAGCTTTTACCCAACTAACTCTGCCTTTCATATTTGAAGACTGCATAAAATGATGAGAAACTTTGACTGGAAAAAAGGCCACACTTTTGGAAATAATAAATACAGTGGAACCTCGCTAGCACAATCATGGCTTAACACGATCTCCTGCTTAACACTCTCTCTTATGAAGTCAAGTTTCAACCTGTCTTCAGACATAATAATTTATTTTCGATAACATGCTTGGGTTTGCGTGGTCAACCCGCATAGCACGCTCAGTTCATTTGGAAGGTTGTCAGTTGTCCGTGCTTAGTGCTAGCCATGTGCTATGAAAACATTGAACACCCTGATTTCTTGCACTCTTGCTTTCTTGCCATTGACTAAGTCTAGTGTTGGCCCATCCTTCTTACCCCCTTTCTTATCCCAGCGTGTACATCTGGTCAATGTGATCTCATGCTCAGTTATGTTAGCCTAGGCCTCGCTTAAGTCATAGGTCTACACACTATACTACAACACACCATTGACGAGTTTTTCAACTTTTATCATCATGCATCGTGTACCTGTCCTATCTCGCTGTGCACTACGACTCGCTTACCCAGTTTTAGAAACTGTTCAAATTCAGTGGAAAGGAACAGGCTTAATGTAATATTAACAAAGACAACATATCGATAAGTACCATACACTAGGCTAATTTTGCGTTAACCGTGATATGCAGTGCGCCCAAGCATCGTGAGTGTACAGCCTTGTAAACAACAATGGTGGCAATCATGAAACCAAGAAGAGGGTAATGGGGTGCAGGCATTGATTACACTAATTTTAACATTCATGGCATGTCATTTTCTTTTGTTTTCCCAAAAAGATATGTTAGAACACAAATTGATCCAGACCTTGAATACAAAATTATTAACACAAGCGGCACAGCACGCATTTTTTAATGACATGAAGAAGAATGTGTACACTCTAGGAGGGGTGCAGCTGTGCTCGTATTTTCTTGTGGTACGAAGATGGCAGTGTCCGGTCTTATCTGTATAGTATCAGTGGTATTAGTACATGTACATTGACTCTTCTAATATTAAGTACCGGTACATAGATCTATATAAAAAATGTAGGCTCTGTTTTATTTCAAATGTATTTCTAAGCCTTTTTTTTTTTTTTAATGTTTCGGAACATCAGCATGGGTTTAGACAAGAAAAATGGTTGACCCTCATAGCACACTCACCCTGATAACACGACCTTTCGAGTGTGGTCCAAAGTGTGCTATCAGGGCTTCACTGTATATTGTGGTTTTCATTTGAAGCATCACAGAGGCTGCGGGCTGGGGGAAATTTGAACACGAGCTGCAACTGGCCCCCGGCCCGGACTTTGGACATACCTGGCATAGATGGACTGTGCAGTACCTTGTGAAGTGATGTGTGAATTAGGCACCTCATTTGGAGTGCTACATGAGATATGCATATGTAGATGTTCATATATATACATTGTATTATGCGAGTACAGTTTTTCTAGAGTGTAGAAAACTGGATATTTCCGAAAGCTTTGATTGGCTGTGAAACTTCTTGACTCGATATTTTTTAAGGAAAATAAATTCTTGAATGTCATGCTTGAAAAATTTTATCTTATCTATTCCAGATTGCAAGCATGCAGACACGTCTGGATGTCCTAGGAAAGGATATTGGTCTAATGGAGCGTTTATTAGAAACCCATGCTCACGATATTCTCACATAACTTGTTAATAAACATCTGGTTTCATATCTCATATCTGTATTTTTCATGTTACTTGAGAAGTAAAAGTACAAATCTCACTTGATATAATATTGCCATCTGTTTTATATTTCATTAACTCATAAATGATGAAGAAACTGTTGAGAACGGCTCGCCGAAGCTGAAGAATATAAATTCTCCTCAAAGGTTTTTAAAATTAGGAAATTTCCTTACATTGTTAATTGTCATTTAATTCAGTTGCTTTTGCGAACACACATTAAAATTTGGATGTTGATGCTTTGAACAAGTAAAGCATGAAGCTAATTTCTCATCATAGAAAATTGTCAGGCATTTTATTTTGTCATTGAAAACAAGCTGAAAGGTGGAGAAAGTGCTTGTGAGTGTACACCATTTTGTATGATGAAATAAACTTTTTTTTTAACAGTCTGAAACGTTTTTAGTAGTACATGTACTCAAAGTTAAGTCTGATTCGGTTGCTTCTTTGAAACTGACTCACTTGGAAACAGAATTTTTCAGCTGTCATAAGTTGTAGCATAATGTGAAAATGTAAAGTTGGAATTGGCACATGTGAATTTATCACTGGCAGCGTCTAAGTTCAGTTGTTAGATATGGACAATGAAAATTGATTGCTGCACAGCCAGATGAAATTTGTTACTTTGCATGGGGAAAAAAAATTACTTTTCAGTTCTTTTATATTGACATCTTGCATATCATAAAATGACACTGATATAAGATAAAGTCGATATAAGAGATATGGACTACTTAGACAAGGGATGTTCGTTGGTGAAAGAAAAATGCTGTTGTGTCTTTTAGAATAGACTGCTGTATTTTGCAACAATATCTTTCTTTGACAAAGTCTTCTTGTCGACATCCGCCAGAAGCTGAAGTTTGATGTTAGTGGTCAGAGTATTTCTCTTCTTTGCCTCCATTTTTGTGAGCTCATCTATCAGTGTATCATGTATTGCATTAACACTAGGGAGTATATAGCCTTGGTTAAAGGTTCCAGCACAATGAAATTGAGATCCCTACAAATGCAAAGCTCCTGTTAGCATTGGTAATAGTACGCTAGGCTTAGGTCTAGTAATTAGTAGAGCTGGACACACGCTGTTGGTAGGAAAGCCTGTGTACCATGCAATGATGTGGTATTGGCCTGTGCAGACAAGTGAAATGCATGAAAGACAGGCAGTTGCCTTTGTCTATCTTCACGCTGAACTTCTTTTGGCCAGGATGTGAAGAATATAAGAGAAAGGATGGCAGATGATGAAGATTTTATTTATTTGTCGTATAGAAAAGAAAAATCGGGACCAAAAAACTATGTCCATATAAGAAGACTGTCAGTATGAGCGATGTAGTATATATAGATTGTACTGTAGTTATAACTCTATTGTGCAGAGATATCCAGCTTCAGAGTGAACTCCTATGATCCCATAGTCAGTAAAATCCTATTCCCTCAGCTAGGCCCCCTTTGACATCCAACTTATTGCACCTTGTCATACAACATTTGAAATTGTTGCATCTTGCAGACTTTCCACAATTGCTGAAACATTTGCAATTGTCATGTATGTACTTGTTTGGTAAACTAGATTCATTTAGAATGGAAAGAGCACCATTGGATTCACATATACACATACTGATTTGAAATAAAGAAACAGAAAGACATGAGCTTGTAGTACAAGGATATAATTACAGTCACGGAGAATGCCATACACAAACTTACAAAGACACCCAACACAATTTTGTTGATTTGCAGTAATAATGTTACACACAGCTTACCTATTGAATCAACAGGAAGTGACGTGTACTCAGAAAGCAAGACTACATGAGCTGAAACTTACCCAAACATATACTTGTTCAAGTCAATGGTGTACTGACACACAAACACAGTAATTCTGTAATGAAAATTATGAAAAGCACAGCTGAGTGACTTGATAATATGTTACACAGAACTGTTCAGAAAAACAGATGATATCATTTTCAAATAAATCTGTAGAATTATAGAAAATCGCATACACTCTGTAGAAGTAAAATGAATATCCAATAAGTTATGGACAAATGCTGACAATATGGTGTGATACAGCATCCCAAATAGTTTGTGGACACTCAAGGCAGAGTCAGCCTTTCAGTTGCTGACACGCAGGTACCTATCTCTGATAAACATTGCAATATCAAAAGCAACAAAGTCATAATGCCTCAATGAAAGCTATTGACCTGCTGGTTTATGCATCTTCCCCAACTTCACCATCTGAATTTATGAGGTATAATAATATAACTTAAAGCAAGAATTTTAACCCTCGGATAAGCTCTTGAGCCTGCGATAGCATTTTGATCACAATGATGACATGACAACATTACCTTAAAATCAATGTTGGATTCTAACAACCTGCAGTGTAGGCAGCACTAGAGATGCCATGAATTTGTTAACAGAGTTAGTATTCTTTTTTTGTGTGAAATGTCAATAATTGAAATGTATATCATCATTTGAAACTTACCTCTGTATTATGTATACCACACTGGGCTATAGAGAATCAAAATGATTTGGCTAAATAAAATACATATGTTTTATTTTTTCATAAGTGGGATAATGCAATAAGCTGAAGAAAAAAAGTATACCGGTATTCCAAAAAAAAAAAAAGCTGTGACGAATCAGAAAATAAATGTAAAACCATAGAACAAATAATCGGTTTAAGGCACATTTATAAAATAATAAATTATCTATCCAAATTTTCGCAAAGAATAAATTTCTTTCTGAATGGAAATCTAAACACATGTACAATATATTATTTTATACATGTATTGGGCTGAAAAAGATTTTCACCCAAGTAATGGCATTTTATTGCCATGATCTTCTGTAATTGTCTCATAGCATAACATAATGCCATGTCAAAAGTTATTGCCCTTTAGCAATAGATTAGCCCAGGAAGGGTTGCTAGGGAAAATACATGTAATTTTAGCTGTAATTTATAATAGTGTTGACTGATAGTAATGGAATGAGTTTAGAATAGTTTTGTTGCCTTGAAAAGCTCACTCGTTTTGTGACTACATTGAAATTTGTGAAACTAAAATTCAGGATATTTCCAAGAGGTTTGCTAGCTGTTCTAGTATACAGGCCCATAGATTAGAAGAACGTGATATCATTGTTCTGCACCTATCGCTTACGACATAGATCACAATAAAATGCGATATTCACAGTACTTTTTTCATCAATGATATGGCTTGCTACACTGAATTCGGCATTACATGTATTTTTACATGAGTTTTTGTACATTGATCAAATAATGAAAGACAACTTTGTTACTTGTCAAGACTGGATAAAGATGATCCATTTTGCCTTTGAGAGATCCACAAATGTACTTGGAATGCTGCACATTTGGTAGTCATACAAAGCGCTGACTAGAAGAGACAACCAAGAAAAAAATTTTTAATTTAAAAAAAACAACAGACTATCGCTTCCCACATAATTTCTCTTTGCTTTGTTCACCAAATTTGACCTCCTCAATCAATCGGACTGCGATTCCGCCCCCAAAAGTGAAAATGTGCAGCTTGGTGTAATTCTTAACGTCTCGAGTCTTAGCTTTTTCAAATAAGAAAGACACAAAGAAAAGTTATGTTTATGGTTCTCCAAAATAGCAAAAGATGTTGCTATGTGCATAGATATGCAGGTACATCACAGAATAAACACTGAAGTAAAGAATACTGGTGAGAAGAATTGATCTGCGAATCAAGAAAATATTTGTAACAAAAATATATATAAGAGTGGTAAATATTTTTATAAAGTTGCACCATGTCATAATGCTTCAGATCCCAGGCGTTCTGTAAGATGATATTCAGTACACAAATCTAAGCTCAAGACACATGTTCAGTAATATGAAGACAACTGGCATCTCATTTCACTTTCAGAATCGTTGATTCTCACAGGATGAATGTGATTGTTTACCCCGTCCTTTGAAATATCATACGAAATCTCTGGGTCCGTTGTCAGTCATTTTCAAAGTTATAGCCATGTCCAGTAACATGCTTTTGCAAAATAAAATAAAACCAAAAATAAATGTATAAATAAATACAAACAAAAAATCAATAGCTGAATTTGAAAAGAAAATAGTCCATGATTTGTCCTTTATTTCACAGAAATAATAAATATAACATTTATCAAAATGATGATGAACGAATGAGATTTAATTAACTTGCTGTTATATTGGGAGAACTACCGAAACACCTGCTTATGATGCCTATATGTCTGATTGTTTCTCAAAACAATGCCTCCCAAAATTTGATATATAGAACATGTGCGACTCAACTATAATCATGCCATAAATCTTTTAATCGCAAATGGAACATCGGTCCTTTGTAAACAATCTCCAAACTGTCCTGCCCTATTTTTCTTTTCGATTTTGTGCCCTTTTTTACCTGATGCTCGACCTCACGACTCCATGAGCCCACGCATTGTACTCTTACTACATGTACAAATACATGTATCTCAAAATCCTTTCTCTAGGTCATGAGTAAATTTCTCAACCTCTCCCCCTACCGTACATTTCTTTTTTCTTTTTCAAATCTCGTACTGAGTCCTACAGAAAGTTTTTTTGCCCAGTTTCCTGCACTCTTTGACTGACCTAAAACGTTTCAAAATACCTGGCAACTGAAATACGATACATCATTACATGTACAACCATCAACCAATGACACATCACATTCCCATGTGGATTTTTTGGGGGGGGGGGGGGGGGGGGGGGGGGGGGGGGGGGGGGGGGGGGGGGGGGGGGGGGGGGGGGGGGGG
>JBCEWB010871340.1:3254-15897 GCA_039654565.1 Peronia peronii
AACCCCCCCCCCCCCCCCCCCCACCCCCCCGCTTTCCCTTCCCTCCGAGTCCCAGAGGTACAATTCTTAAAAGAAGTCTCCTAATGACATCCCCCTGGTCACAACTTCCTCAATAAGTCTTCAAAAGCAGCTTCCCTTATATTGCCCACCATATAAAGCATGAAATCTCCAGCATACAAATCTCTCGTGAAATTCCCAGAATACAAGCTCCTCACGAGGTCTCTCAAAATATGAAATAATACTCCGGATTCCCACTACTCCAATCATTAATTCCATTTTCAAACACCAACCTCGATAAACTCGGGAACAAGATCCATCTCACAGTTGAAATTACATAAAGATTTTAGAAGATATTTTGACTGAAAGCCCCATAGTCCCGGGACTTACCTGCAGAGTTGGGATAGACAAAATTTGAATTGTTGGCTGCGAACGTGTCCTTGGCTCTTGGCATCCACACTGAGTCATCTGGTGAAGAGACAGGTATTCAGAAGTTTTATAATGGCTGTGTGGATGAACGGATGAACGGGTGATGGATGGACGGGTGGATGGATGGATGGATTAAAGGAAAAAGGATGGATGGATGGATGGACGGATAGTTGGATGGATAAAAGCCTCAAAGACTGACAAAGGACAATTTACATGTTTGAATGGGGAGAGAAAGACTGAATGCCTAACATTCAAAAGAATAAGCTTATCCCAGTCAAACACACAAACTGAGTGGAATATCAGTGCCATGATCATTACGACCATACTCAAACTGATTTCATGCCATCCATCTAGTGCTATACCTTTGAGAACGCAGCACGGCATTGATTCTAGAGGACCACGCACCTTTCTATAAAGCGGCTGGTTGACAGCATCAGGTAACTTCAAAGATTGGCCGCTGACACAGCTGTTTCCGGTGAGCAGGAACAGACTTAGTCCCATGTTTACTTTATCCTAAGTCTACATTTCTCAGGCACAAATTACATAACTCGGCCAGTTTCACGCTTAGTTTGTTGCAGGTTTCACTGTCTGAAAGAGGGAGGCAAGTGTGAGGGAAGGGGATAGATGGAAAGAATGGAGCAAACTGCTGCCTTACTAAATCTTCACTTTGTCCGTCTAGAATCTCAGCAGACCTATTTATTCACCCTCTGCAGTCCACAGTTGACAATATATAATATAAAGATAAACTACAAAAACTGAAAGGTAAAGAGGTCATACCTATTTTATAGGACAAACTAACACTCCTAATAAAACAAACAAACAAACAAAAGACCAAAAAAAAAAAAAAAAAAGCCAATGTGCAGTACTGACACAATAATTGAAATCCAGTATTGATTTCACATGCAATACTACGGTACCAATTTGTTTCAAATCCTGTGATGGGCCCCAGACAGCTAAAAAACACTTTTGGCTCTTTGCTGCATCTTCATATTCCACAGAACACTCTGCGCTAATGCAAACAACTTTCGAAACAAATTAGCCCTGCCGCAACCTCAAGGTAACCTTATTGAACAATTAGTGCAGTGGACAAATTGTTCCTTTCTAAGCCTTTATATCGCTCTTGAATCCCTTCATACCGATAATTAATGTTCCCATCTTTTCTGTTCCCCCTTTCTGTTTCCTGATATTCGAAAGAATACCAATATTATCAGGTAAAGGGTCGTTGTGCTGGGAACCTTTATGGGAACCGTTATGGAACCTTCAGAATCGTTTCAAGAACAAAAAAGAGACGCCAGGTGATGGAAGCCGCTATCCGTGGAATATTTTCTGTACATCAATAACTCGAATGAGTATTTTTACTATTACTAGATCTATATGCAGTAAATGCCCAGATAATCCTCCGTTTATGTACGTAAGTATGTAAGCAATGCGTAGAAAAATGTATCTGTCTTTGGAAAGGCTGTCTTGTGTCCCTGATTCGTTTCTTCAGTTGGAAACTTCAATGCCAAAGTTAACGATTGTGCATTCAGTAACATATTCTAATATCTTCCGTTAGAGTGCGAACTGCAAAGTACAGAACCTGCTAAGTTACAAGAGGTATAAGGACGACTACAAGGCTGGCAAATTTACAACAAAAACTAATCTCGGCAGGCCAAAGGGAGCACCTCAGCAAGTTCTTCAAAGCACGATAACATTCTGGTGCACTACATCAAACAAGCCAGATCTCCACCACATGACCCCTCCAATAAATTTTAACCCTATCTGTTTCTTTCTGGACATTCACCTGCGTGGTAAATTTACTCTAAAGTGGCAGGCAGTTCTGGACCGCAAACTTTTGGCTTTAGAACTGGCGCATTTCTGTATATTTGCTTCGAAACCGCGCCATGGAATACGACAATGCGGAATAAAGAGGACTGAAAAAACCTATCCACTTGAGTTCATTTATTTGCAAACAGCAAAACGTGGACAGCGGATGAGCTGACAATGTGTTATAAAGCTGAATTACTGCCGAAGTGTTGCAAGTGAACCGCATCAAATGACTCAGTAACTGATCCAGATGAGCCATTTTTTTCAGATAATCAGATTAAAAATCACGATTGCTCTTTTCACTTAATACATGCTTAAGGATCGCGTGCAGGAGGTGGAGGGGGAGTGTGTGTGTGTGTGTGTGTGGGGGGGGGGGAATTGTTTGTTTGTTTGTTTGTGTTGGGGTTTAACGGTACATCAGTATGATCAGGGTTGTATTATGCCAAACACGGTAGAGACGTTTACACGTCAAAAAGGCTGATCGAGTATGCAGAAGATGAGAGGCGCACCTGGACTGGTCAGTTTCGGGTGAAAATGTCGATTATTTATTTTTTTTAGAGAGTTATAATTTCTGTACTAGATTATAATAATATATCCAGAATGTTCCTGCGACTAAAAATTATCAAGTGCAGATTTTTTTTTCATTGACAGCAAAATTCTCTATCAAAATGAGGGAAAAGATGGTATGGCCAATCTTTTATTCTGCACCTATTAATAACTGCAACTGCTGGGTTCAACATGGGTCTTATGAGGATTTCTATTGTTAAAACAAAAAATTCACTAGACTTCGGTTGGGGAACTTACTCATTCAGACTGAGTGAAATGAAAGGGAAAAAAAATGTTTCTACAAGAGTATATTATTATCAGCTTATCAAACATATAGGCGCCCAAGCACATTTGAGATCAATAACAAGCCCTCCAGGAAGCATTAGAGACAGAGGATTTCATATTTCATGGCCTATGGCTACCTCGATATCCTCTCTGCCAACTGTAGAGTTTTGTGCATATTGAGGAATTTTCAGTGTGTTCTAGTATTATAACGTAGTCAATAAATTTCCTATGTTGCGTTTTTCTCGAAACTTTTTTCCCCTTATTTTTTTTTTTTTTAATTTCCTTCAAAACTTACCAACATATTCTCATCATATATACATATTGTCCTTGACATAACAGAACAAAAATTACAGAAGCTTTTTTCGTACCTCATTTACTTTCTGAAAAAAAAAAAATGAAAAAATGTCAGTTTTGTATATTTTTCATACATGGCAGTTTCAAAAATCTAAAAAAACAAAAAAAACAACTAAAAAACAAAACGAACTATCGAGACAACTCATATTTTCTCCTGTCATTTTTTAGATATCAGATGTTAGAAATGACACGCAAAGTTTGGAACGATATGATATGGTACTGAAGGAGGAGACAGATTTTGAAAAACACGGCAAACATCCAAGATGGCGGCCAGACACGCTAGCAAGTTTCCAAGGATATATTCTGAATCAAATAAACATGCCAATTTACATATGCACACAGTAAAATGACTTATGCTCAAGGGAAAAAAAAAAAAGTTGCCTTATACTCATGCATGCGGGGGTCTTTTGCGATTGTCACACATGTAAGGCATTTTCATCATACATGCAGGCAAAAGTAACAAACGTCCTCCGTTGTACTCAATCTGTCAGTCATAATTATATACTGTAGATGTTAGAGACATTGTATTTAAAGGAGGATCGCTGCGCGTTCCCGTATACCTCGTATGCGATAACATCCACTTCACATAACTGCAGACATCTGTTTCAATGTCACCATGATTATAAACTTCTATATTACAAACTAACATATTACTAAAACTAAAACCTATCCACGGTTTTCCCATTTTTTTTTTTTTTTAAATTTCTGCATGCCCGACTGCTGTCAAGCAGCGAATTTCGGGAATCAGAGCGTGCGCTTCTCAGACAGTCTGACGTCACCGCGAATATCGTTTACTCACAAGGCTTACAAAAGTTAACAATATGGAGACAAGCGGCTCTCCGTTCCGTACCTGTCCCAACCGGTGTGAGACAAACGCCAGGCTTTCCTTTGTGCAAATGATCATTTTTTGAATGGCTTTCACAGCTGGTCTATCATCTGTTAGCGTTTCGGTCTAAATGCCACAGCGATAATGCATAATGTGCATATCAACAGACACTTTTTTTCCCCCTTACTGTTGTTATTGTCTCTTGTCTTTTTTTTTTGTTTGTTTCTCCCCCTCCCCGCCCCGCTTTCGCCATATTGTGGCTAGACAGGATTCGAGAATCTGGAATGGAATGCAATAATGACCAATCTTACTTAATTCTATACGGGCTTATGAAATTTTGCCCACGCTATAGCATTTTTACAACAACAGAAATTCAGAAAAATACCCGTCGCTTGGTTTTCCGTACAGCTCTTGAACAACTAGTTTTAACATGTTCCACGAAGAAATCCAAAAAGAAATCCAAGTAACTTATAACTATTACGTTAACTGTAAAGGAGTCGTTAAATAATAGCAGCATTTACGGCACAGAGGTCTTCCTATGACGGCAACAAAACATTCCAATTGCTATAACTTATGTAATGTCATTTTCTCTCTCTCTCTCTTTTCCCTAAAGCAAAATAATATTATTGTAATGTTTTACAGGTTTATTAAATGCCCAAAACCATTATGACTTGATCGATTAATAAACTGATATAAAGGTCTCTTTTGTTTATCCTACGTATCAACACTTTCAGACGAAATAACATTATAATATTGCACTTTACTACTCATAATATATATTTATATATTTAATTGTCTAAATTGAAAATCTCCACACACCGACACACCATTTCTTTCTCTCGCTCCCCCCCCCCCCCCCCAGATTTAAAAAAAAAAAAAATCCTTGGTCATGAATATTATGCCTGCCGAATTTTAATATCTTCGCTGCAGATGAAGTTCCAACGAACTATCTTGCTCACCATTCGCCACCTTCAAGCTTCCATCAGCAGGGTAAAGCTTTTCGGGGTCCCAACATTCCTCTCATCAATGGCCAACGCTGAAGTTTCGTTCAAACCCAGCTCTTGTGGTAAGGACACAAGAGGTGGGGAACATGGGAGGGGCTGGGGGAGGGGGGGGGGACAGGAGAGAGAGGATTGTAGAACGACGACGCCAGAATTCTCATTGGCGAACTATTTTCTATAGTCGTTAACACGTTAACACTGTCATCTACTCGATCGAATGTCTTTCGAGCTCGACTTCACGAATGAAAGAGTCAATGCCAAAGAAAGCAACTGAAAGAAGTGAAAAAAATAAAGAAAAAAGGGGGAGTAGAGAGACGAAGAAAAGAAGAATGTGTGACGGAAGAAAAAGAAGAAGAAAAAAACGGGGGAAAGGGAGGGGGGGGGGGCGAAATTCTCTCTAAAGTATCTTGTCGAGCAGTCTAGATAGACATTCATTTTCACAGGATGTCTTGTTGAGAAAAACTTTAACTTGACTGATAGTAAGGACGGGTGGCCTCTCTAGAAATGGAATTCTTAGCCATTTTATCCTTCCCCAAAATCTATACCTTAAACAATGCTCAGATCTGATGAATTATCTGATCTTATCCACGAAAAAAAAAAATAACAGATTAATATAAAAATAAATAAGAGACAAAACAAAAACAAAACAAAAGGAACACAGCTGCAAATAATATTTCTTGCACTAGCACAAAAGATCTTGAAAACACACATAAATATTCGCTTAGGTTAAAAAAAAAAAACGTATTGTCACTTTGATTTACGCGTGTCACTTTTTTTTTTTCCTTCATCGAGAGTTCTAATCATCCGTCGCCGATGCTTCATCAATATTCAGTACTGCTGTTCTTGGGCATAAACAACAACAACAACAACAACAACAACAACAACAACAACAACAGCAACTAAAAGCCGAGAGTCAACAGAGAAAGGAAGAGACTCTTTGTCTTCGAAACAGTTGCAAGACACAGAGAAGGTTTAGCAGAACACACTGACAAAGTACAGATCTATACACACAAAGACACGAACCATGTCTCTCTCGCTTAGGCCGTTCATCTTCATTACCGGAGCTTCTCCCATTTCACTTGTCTATCGTTTAATATCATATTTTTTTTTTGTCTTAAAATTGTCGCCTCCAAATTCGTTATTGGACCTCAATAGTAACGCAAGCAGACAGCCATCCATCATAATTATTCCACCCCGATGTCTTGGCGCTTTGAGGCGTCGCGTTTTAGCGTGCGCACAAATGTTGTGGTGCATTTCCCCAATCGTTCTTCCATCTTCCTCGCCTGATCTGTTTGCATATTCCTTCCCCGACGCAGGTTTTTAGCTTGTCCCGACGTTTTGTTGTGCCGATGGCAATAAGTAAAAAGAATCAAAACAAACTCAAACACCTGGGCGAGTTTTTTCTACCCCCCCCCCCCCCTTTTTTTTTTTTGATCCTTCCTGTACAGCTTTTACTTCTGTAACGTATTTGGACAAAACACAAGTTCCCTGAAAACGTTGTATCAAGAACAAACGCGAGTTCCGTTCCAACAGTCTCTATTCAACACATAGTGAAGAAAGTGCAGACTGTCTGTTTCTTTCTCTCTTCAGAGAATGAATTCATGCACCAAGTTGTGTTGTCCCATTCCGAAAGGTAAAATTTCAAAAACTATTAAATTGTGATGAAAAATGCGTTTTTTTTTTTTCAAAGCTACTTAGGTTCTAGCCTGGCGTGTTTCGACTGGCATCAGGCTGAACGGTGTTTCTGGCATATTCGCATAGTCACTCGCCTCCTTCAGCCGGCGCTCATTTAGCACGGTCGGGTGGAAAGAAAAACGGAACGACAAGGCTGGTTAGATACGTCAATTCTCCTTCTCAGATGCAAATCTCTCAACGACGCCTAGCAAAAATACATTAGATCGCACCATCTCGCAACCTCTCAAGCGATTCGTGAACTAAACAGTTAGATGTGTAGATATAATTGTCTCGCCAACACCAAACTCAGTTTACATGCTGCTCCATTTTGATGCTGTCTTCGCAAATCTAAATTGAGCTTTTCTTCTCTCGTATTCTCCAATAGCACAGGACAAGATAGATTTTACATTAAGTCAATGGAGCAGCGAAAAAATGTCAGATAGAAATCAAATGTCAGATTTACTTCCAGGACATATTTTCTAATCATCTTAGACACCCCCCCCCCCCCCCAAGGGACACCTCTCCCACCACCACCATCCCTAACCCGAAGTCATCTGCCTATGTCCGTCTCCTTCCTTCATTCCTTTTTTCCTTCGTCCTACCTTTCTTCCACCCTTCCTTTAATCCAAACGCTATCTCATTTAAACCAATGTTTATTCCCCCAATCACCCTCCCCCCCCCCCCCCTCCAACCCCCTTTCTCTGCTTTTCTTCATCCTTTCTACGCAGTATTATTTCCTCTCCACTTTTAGACAAAAAGAAAGAAACTGATCACAAACAAAGTCCAGGAGGAGCGGAGAAACACGTGACCCTCCTCCAATTATTTTATCATTATGTCTAATCTTCATTTTCTGCAATCTAAAAGCACGGCTTTGCTCAGCAATCTTCAATAATCTGCATCGCCGAATAATTCTGAAAATAGCAAAATGAATAATGCAATAAAAAATAAACGTAAATTCAATTACTTTTGTTGTTGTTGTTGTTGTTGTTGTTATTGTTGTTGTTGTTATCCTTCTTCTTCTTCTTCTTCTTGTCTCATTTTCATGGCATTAACTGATCCGGAACTGGCAATGACTTTAATCATCTTTGTCAGTAAAATTATTACCCAATATTAGTTTCAAAATGCATTCCGCAAATGTTAATATTTTTTTTTCCCACACAGAAAACAATTCTGTGTCACACAGAAACTGAATCGCATGATTTCCTAATGTAATCTGGCTATCATTACATTACTTTGGGCCACAACGCGAACCTTAAAACAAGAGAGAGAGAGAGAGAGAGATACTCTCTGTTCCCAATTTCCTTCCCCTGTCTCTTTCTCTCTCGTCTACTCTTCTCTTCGTTTTTCTCTCTCTCCTCTCTGTATCTGTCATATCTATCTTTGTGTCTGTCTCTCTGTCTTCTGACTTAGATTGTCTTTCTGATGGTCCTGTCCGCTATCTCTCTATCTGTCTGTCTGTCCGTCTGTCTGTTTATTTGTTTGTATGTCTGCCTTTCTAGATCAAATTTCCTCTTCTTCATAAGTCCTTTCCATACGAGCAACAATGAGTACATGGGCTGTCCCCACCACACTTCTAGCCCACCTTTACCTTTCCCCACACAACATACAACCATAGGTGAGTACACAGGCAGCCGTACTTCTCACCTTTCAGTTACATACAGCATGCAAGCTTAGACACAGGGAAACATGAGTTAGGTAGCGACAGCGGTGAGGGTGAAGCCACAGGGCCCGCGAGACAGGTGCAAACAGGAAAGGAAGAAGGCGAGGGAAGACAAATGAAGACAGAGACACCGGTGACAGAAATATATGGTCCAAGTGCTGATGGACGAATGGACTAAAAGGAAGAAGCGGGGGGAGAAGACAGCACAAAGGTGCGGCTGATATTACGAAAGGCTGACAAGAGACGAAAGACGAAGAGAGAGGGACAAGAAAATGAAAGTGCCTGATTTGAGGACGGGGGAGGGGGGGGGAGGAAGAGAAAAGGGGGGGGGGGGGAATCAAGAAAGAAGGAAAGACAGAGAAAAAAGACATACTGTCAGACAGACAAAGAGACAAACAGCCAGAACAAAGTAGAAAGAAGTGGATCGCACAGATCAGTGGGCAGAACAGTTGCATCTCCCACGGCAACATGGGTACTGGGGTATATATAAATCTGGATAGAGTAGCTGGACATGAGCTAACTTGTTACTTTATATGCAATGAAGAATAATGTCAAGTGTTGCACGCAGATCTTATCATAATCCGAAAAAAATAACAACCACTATAACAATAGCAAGAAAGAGAAAGTGTGAAAGAGAAAAAAAGAATACGACACTCAAAAGGCCGGCACAAAACAAAAAATCAACACACACACAAAGAAAGAAAAAAGCAAACGCGCATACAAATAAACAAACGAACAGTGACAAAACACTTTCCTTTCCTGTACATCGGGCAGTGGGTCACTTCATCGACCGTCAGGACGTTCTGTGTATCAACCAGATGGTTAGAGAAGTAATTTCAATTTATCAGCATTTTAACAACTGTTCAATTTGGACCGATACTATAGTCTATATAGAAGACAACAAAGAGTTCTAACGAAGCAGAGATGTATCCATGCAGATGACTACTTCGCCAGTGCGTTCTCAAGAAACTATAGTAAACATTACCAGTGTGAGACGAAAACAGTCATGTCCATGTGGCTCTAGTGCAAAGTTGATGAAAATAAAAACGGGATAAAACGATGAGAATAAAACGAGATCTTAAATGAGGGTCATGTTTTGGCTTATAGTGCTGGCGACTGGAAATCTTTAAAACCCAGATCATGAATATAGTATCCCATTTTGCTAATGAAGGGCACAGTAAATCATCGATGTTGGTTACAATTTTCATCAATGCACTAATAACAAGGCAATGCGTGACTGTTGTTTGTAGTTAATATTTTCACTGCCAGGTCTTTTTCACGTTGTCCGTTGCATTTTCTGTGACATTAGTCTTAGCAAGTTGTTGAAAGCGTGATATTCGTATTGCCAGCAAAATTTTATGTTGTGTTTTCGGTGAACAAAAGCGGTCTTGGCAGGTCTTTTTCTTTTTCTTTCATTGTTCTTCCGCTTATTGATCTACCACTTCGGGCGTCGCGGGAAGGAAGACACCTCTGTCTCGACGTCGGAATGCCTGGAATGGGGAATGATGAACAAAGATAGTGCCTCTTTGACTCCGTTAGCCTAATCCAGGTCTTCCGGGCCGTCCTCTAGCTTTGCGGCCACTGAATATTGTGGTGTATGCATATTGAATCAGGTGGTCTATTGGCAGCCGTGTGAGATGTTCAAACCATATTTTGATTCTCTGATGTTGAATTATCACGTGGTGGATGCTCTTTGTTCCTACCATTTCTCTGATAGGTGTTGTGAATCCTGTATCTTCTGGTGTTTTTGACAGGTTTCCTTGTGCATCTTATTTCGCAGGTTGTAATTTTGCGCTCCAGACATTTGGTTCATGGTCCAAGTTTGGCATTGGTATGTGAGTGTTGGTACCAAGGCGGAGCTTATGATTTAGTTCTTTGTCTCCATTAGAATATCGGGATGTTTTAGTGGTGGGACAAGCTGACAGCTAACATTGTCGGTCTTCTGCATCCTGTTTTCGATTTCCCTGTTAATTAGATCACCTTCTGTGAATATACTGGCAGACTGTGTAAATCTACCTCTTATGAAGCTGATAGACAGAATATTAATATAGTATACATTTATCTGCGTAAAGTATTGAAGGCTCAACCAACATCATTCCTCAGATAAAGAGCATGTAATATATGAGATAAATTCTTGAAAACTTCGTTGGAATAAATTCATAATGATTTGCCTCCCTCCCAGGGTTCGATCTTTGGTAACTGAGATTGGGACACCGGTTTTAGTTTCATGGCAGCGTTCTGGGCTCATTTTGAGAGCAACAAGGCCAAATCCAATAGCTAAATACGACTGATATACACAAGCTTGATTGTGTGTATCTACAAGCACAGGAGCTGATGGAGTTCTGAAGATAAGACTAGCAGGGGGTAGTTAAACGAGGAACTAGACGAGAGTTTGATGTCTTGCCTTACAAAATTTGCAAAGATCGTGGCTGCCTAAACCAAACTATGCAATAAACGTAAAGCCCATCACTAGGTGAAGAATTCAGAGATAAACTTCAAGACATTGTTCTTAAACCCATCATATACTTGGAAGGGCAAGGATTCGGAAAGTTGCCTGCATTTTAATAAAGTGATTAAAATGTGGGAGACATACACGCTTATTTTGCGGTTGCATTTATTAAACCTTCCTGATTTTTTTATATGGTTTAGTACAACATTTAAAGTTCTCATCACGACAACTGTTACTAACATTAATTCACTAATTCCGCTGTTGCTTTTCCAAGGGAAAAGTAGAAAAATGTCATGTATGAGTAATATTTTTGCCTTTATCCAACAATATTTCGTTAATTTTGGTCTGGATAGCGCTAGATCACGTTGACAGACATCTTATCCTCTGTTACCTTTCATTCCTATTAAAGGGATCGTTGGTAGAGGAGCTAGTTGGCTGCTCCTCTGCGTCGCGAGTTCGGAAATCGAATCCTACTGAAAGACGGGAAAGATTAGAAACTAAGAACCCGCATTATTTTCAGTGATTCAATAATTTCCTGACTTCGTGGGTGGGGAAACCTGACGTCTAGTCATCACTGATAAAGGCGATTATATTTCGGAAGTTCGTGTCTAAGTTGCGCAAACTAAGAAACCTTTAAGTGAAACATTGGATGAAGATTTGGCGGATAAGCCGATAAGCCTGTGCCCCGGCAAAATTTCCACATTCCAGTTTTCTACCCGTATAAATGTTTGTCATTAACACGGGACACACACTTGAAGCCGAGATAATCTTACGCTCATAGGATTGAAAGGCTACATACATAATAATTTTTAATTTTAAGGACTATGATGTGCAGGGCCAAGCTATAACAGTTCTGCACTCGCCTTCCGTTAATGAACTATATCTTTCATACATTATGTGAACATTGTCGGTGCTTATGATTAACATGCTGTTCAGCTTCCAGTTCTTTCTGCCCTACCTTATTTGTTCAGTTTTAGGCTCGATAATTGTATTTTTCCATCTAATTTACAGATTTGTTGATAAGTACTTCAACAAATTATCGCACAATGGTTGAATTTCCAACCTTTTAGATGCTGAGTTTCCTCTTCTACGTCTTTGTCTTTTTTATTTTTGTTGTTGTTGCTGTTAAAATGCTTGTTTTGTCATCCCCAATGTTGCAATGTGCCACATAGAAGTAAAAGTCACGGTATATCCTTTAATAAATATAAAATAATGTGTAAATGTCAGAATTTCAAACGTTTTGGCATGATTTTCTTTTGTCTCGCGAGTAGATCTGACTTTCTAAGGGCCTTGACTGATTAACAACACACCATGATCAGAATTCTAAATTCTTTTTATTCTTATTAATATTTTAGTGATGATCCTTTTTATTTATTTGTACGTTTTATTAAGAGACAGGACTGTGTCATTCTGTGCATGTTAAAAAAATTATTGGTTATAGTCAGAATAATAAATTTTAGCATTATTTTAATAGTTTTTTAAAAATATGTTGAAGTTAAAGTTGTAATTTTATGATCAAAATGTAGTCATTTTTAAACATGTAGCACTGCATCGTGCATACATAATAAGTTATTGCATTATGTTCCTAAAATAAGCACAATAATAATAGTATAATA
>JBCEWB010871450.1:0-15896 GCA_039654565.1 Peronia peronii
ATAGATAGATAGATAGATAGATAGATAGATAGATAGATAGATAGATAGATAGATAGATAGATAGATAGATAGATCTCACCAGGTTATGTCCCTATCGGCCCCTACAATTAAGGTCCAGTTTATTGACCCAGAGAGCTTAGCCCTAGCAAGTGATCTTGTCCCATTGGCAGACGTCAGTCCTCACAGAGATTCCCACATCTCGATCTCTTGATTGACCCGCCTACCGTCATGTCTATGACGTCACGGCACTAGCGTGGACTTAGGATTGAGCTCAATAATCATGTCGTCCGGTGTCAGTCTGTTCCAGTTATTGCTGATGTTGTGGTTTTTGTGGTGATGGGGGTAGAGATCCTGATGGTGATAGACAGACATACAGATAATCGTTGCCATTATTATTGTTGTCGCTGTTGTGAGTTGGCGTTTGCTGTCTTTGTTGTTGTCGTTTTTGTTGGCATCGTCGTTATTGTTGATATTATTTAGTGCTGTGGTGGTGGTAATGGGGATGCTACTGGTGTATGTCTGACTAGAAATATAATACTCTTACATAAACCTGTTCCCACCCCTATTCATGAATCGACTACTTCTTGTACCTCTATAATCATTGTCTTTCTTTCTGACCTCATTGATGAAACCTGTTTTGCTTGCACTTTATTGTCTTTATTATATTTCTAATATGCTACTAAAGATCTAGTTAAACTCGTTTGCTTTCAGTTTGTCACCAGATCTTTCACTGAATTCATATACTGATTTCAATCATTTTTTTTTTTTTTGCTCGCAGCCCCTCATCAGATCATTCATTCAATTTATAAACCTCTTACATTTGAGCTCGTATCACTTCCACTTTCTCATCAGGCTTTTAGAGGGAAAAGAGCAGATACAAGAGAAATATGTTGTTGTTGTTGTTGTTGTTGTTGTTGTTGTTGTTGTTGTTGAGTTGTTGTGTTGTTGTTGTTGTTGTTGTTGTTGTTGCTGTTGTTGTTGTTGTTGTTGTTGTCTAAACGACCTGGGATCCGTCGTTTGTAATGCCTATGCTTGATAAGTTATGGTTTAAATTAACATTATTACGAATTTATTATTACACGGATTTATGTACTGCTGAGATTCTGATTAATGGCAAATGCAATAATAGCAGAAGTTGTTGGCTCACATTTAACTCTGATTGCCATTGTCTTTTTACTTAGAAAGAATTACAGGTGACACTGCTGTTGCTGCTTGCCAGTAGTTCATCAATAAACTTAATTTTTAACTTATCAGTTCTCAAATTTATTATCCGTTTCTTTAAATGTATTTAGTTACTTGCTGAATGACAGTTCGAGTAATAAAATTTAGGATATGTATATGAAGTAATGATAGTGGTGATGATATCTTACCAAAACCTTATGTCTTCTTTTTTTCTCTTCCACAGGAACAAACCTGACAACGGCTTGATATCTGTCATTTGAATATGCAGAAACGATCCAAACTCTGTTTGACTAACATGTCCGAAAGAGAAGAGAGATTGAAAGCATTCTCGTAAACAATGTGTTTCTCTCATGTGAATATCTGAGGCAGATGATAAAAGATACATATAGTTCTTCACTGGAACCAAGATGGAGGTCATAGACGAGAATCCCGGCAGGTACAGCACCAAAGCCACTGCAATCGTCTCCGAGTCTGAGAGGCTTCTCTTGAAACTGGGTCACGGCTATAAACGAGCGAAGGCCCAGCAAATTTTCCGGCTGCTGAAGGACCAGGAGGCTCTAAACAAACGATTCAAAGACTGCGCTTTAGATGAGTCTGACGAGGCAGAAAAAGATGAGGAGGGTCAGAAGATGGAGCAAGTGGAAAATGATATAGAGGCGGATAATTCTGATATAGATACTATTGAACAACAACTCAACAAAAAACGGACGGTCGGGGTCAAGAAAGTTTCTTCCAATGTGGACCCAGGTCGGTGTCGGACCTCTATGGGATTTTACAACGAGGCCGAATGCTCTAATTCCGTGGATGGTGATATTGACATTGAAGCAGCGGCAAATGCTGATCTGGAACTAGACATGGGCGCCGAGGCGGACATGCCCATGGATGATCACGAAGCCATGATGTCCAGATTAGCCCTGACACAGAGATGTGGAAATCAGAGACGCCGCCTGTTCAGATCGCAGATGAACGAGGAGACAGAGCCCATACCAGAGGAAAGTGTCGCTCAGTCAGCTAGGTCATCCCGCCCCAAAACTGGCATTGCCAGCAGTTCGGCCAGAGGTAAGCAGTACCGCAGACCATCTCAAACAGACTTTCAAGGTAGAAGTCTAGACAATTCAACGATATCCACCACTGTATCTAAACTGGATGCTCCCTTCACACCTCGTGGCGGCCTCAAAGGATTCTGTGAGGGACATGCAACTCCGAGAGAGGATAAAGTTCCATGCTTGACTCCCCGGCAGGCCGATCTCAAATTATGTTTGACCCCTCGCCACGAGAAAGGATTCCCCACACGATATGCAGACTTCAACACGACTTTCATACCTCGTCATACCGAACCTAATATGTGTTACACTCCTCGTCACAACGATTTCAGCATGGTGGCCCACACTCCCAGGCCTCTGAATGACCACAGCCATTTCTTCACACCCAGACCTGTTGAGGTTAATGGTGGCTATACTCCGCGTCCAGCTGATACACATGCCAGTCTCACTGCTCGACATAACGACCTGTGTTTCTCACCACGTCGGGATGACTACGGGAGACAGAATGAGCTCTGTTTTTCACCTCGAAGGGAAGAGCATCACTTCTCTCCCAGACAGAACGAACTTTGTTTTTCACCTCGACGAGAAGACCACCATTTTTCACCGAGACAGAACGAACTTTGTTTTTCACCTCGACGAGAAGACATGCCCCGAACGAACGAGTTGCGATTCTCACCGAGGCGGGATGATCATGCTCACGTCACCAATTCACGTCCTGCCCACCCGCCACAGAGAGGGATGCGAAACTACCAGGAAGATACGACTACTCTTTGTATCACACCTCGACAAGACGAGGCCATGGGTGGAATAACACCTCGATCGTATAACAAACTGCCAGGACCCCTCAGCTCCATAAATGGACCAATGGCGTCTAATGGAATGAAAAATGGGAGGCTGGTAGAGAAGTCATTATTCGATATGTCTCCTGCCTTCTCCAATGAGCCAGTCCGCTCCAAGAGACAGTCTGGAACGGTGACATCAATAGGAGAACATAACTTGTCCCCAGGGAGAAGGGCACCCCAACATGTATCCAGAGCTATTCTGACTGTTGAAAAATCTCCAATGCACGTGATTCCCACAGGACCCCAGGATGGAGAGGTCACTCCCAGAAGACCAAAGCCAGATGCCAAACCTAAGAAGCGAGGTCGTGGAGACATGCAGAGAGTCGGCGTCCATCAGAACCTGAATAAAATTCCTGCCGAGCGAGTTCATCCCATTGCTGTGATGAAATTGCCACCCCTGGACACAGGAATTAACAAACAAGTTGTTTCTTAGCTCTGCGTTAAATTGATAATTCCAATATTGATTGAATTTTTTTTTTTTTTCACAAAAATGTCAACCACTATGAAAAGATCAGTCCACTAAAGAAAACAGTGTGGAGTTCAATTATATTAATTAATCATGTTATGCCATTGTAACAAAGAGTCATAAATCAGTTACGATGAAGGATATTATTATTATTGTGAAAGAAAGCACTTGCCGCAATTGTCATAACAGTGATGAAGTAGTACTGCCGAAAGTGATAATGAGTGAAGACAAAATGAATTTACACGTGAAAAAACTAGATTTACTAATTTGATCATATATAGATAGAAAACTTGAGTGAGTGAGAATGCAATGCCTTCCACAAAGCATTGTGGTCTAGAGGAAGTTGGAATGCTCTACGTTCGTCTTCTTGAAAGGACAAAGCTATTGAATTAGAATGCATGTATATAACTATATAAAATAAAAATGAAGCTGTTTCATGATTACATCGCGATTTTACCAATCATGGACCAAATATACAAGGAGTTAGCTTATCAAAGACGTCTTTGCCATTATATCAGTGTGTACAGTAACTGAAACAGATCAGAGTGTTGTGTACACTCACAGCAGGATAGTACATTTTATATGCACCCAGTGTTACATGATAATGCCGTCAGATATAGTTTTCTCCGAAATCACCTGTCATTATGTGCAAGCTATGTTGGATTATTCATTGACTTCACAGATGCGAATGTGCCTAACCATGATTCATAGTGGATGTTCTGGACAATTGTCATCAGGTTATATGAACAAAACAGTAAAACAAAATGTTGTTTCCAGTTGAAGTTTAAAGGAAATCAGTAATGTCTCTTGTGATGATATTAACTTGCTGAATAATACAGAATTTATCACATAATGCTCGTTGATGTTTTTTTTTCTAAGTCCTGGTGTGCATGACACTGATATAGCTATGACAGCATTGACAGTACAGTAACTGAATATCTACTTGTTGATGCGTTGGCTTTTTTAAATTCCAGTGCAAACTTGGTCGAACTTTGGAAAATAAGGATAACATTAAACGTGTTTTTGTTTGAAGTGAACGTTGGCTTTAACATAAATGAACAGGTTCATTACTTTCATTTGCCTGTGGGCCAATGACGACAAAAGGGTTAACAGCACTGATTTGATATTGATTGTCTGTAAAACAATTGTTGGCTATAACTGATGTCTTTGCTGCTTTTTCCGCCTTTCCCTCCGTTATCATTCACAGTCCACCAATCTTCAATAGATTCCACTACTGTTTTTGTTGTTGCTGTAGTTTTTTTCTAATATTTATATCCTCTTTTCTTCTTTTCCCATCCCTACTCAACCATATCTCTGACTTAATCCCTCTCCTCCTTTTATTCTCCTTTGACATGACCTATCATCATACTGTCTTAGAAATCCGGTTTTTATATAATATGAGACTATATAATATTAGTGTTGTTACTGATCAAACGGCAAAATGGTAAGCCATGTTTTTTGTGACTTCTTTCTCTTTTTTTTATTTTTCTTCCTTGTCGTTCTTCTCTTCCTTCTTCTCCTCTCTTTTGAGAAATCGAATTACATCATTCTTCAAAGGCTGTTACCAATCCCCCTAGGACAGTACAGAAGAACTTGATATAGTCAAATACTAATGACTTCATTGTCATTGTCGTTGTTTATTTATCACAACAAAATCATGTTTGTCACCTGCCACTTCATAATGAGTCTAACATTCAAGCTCGCCTCATGTTGCACCTTCCTTATTATAAACGATCGCCTTTTGTGGTTATTCGAACGTGAGTCAGTGTAAAGCATGTAATCTATTCCTGAATCGATTACCCACGAGCCATGAAAAGATTTATGCAGCTTTGCACTGAAATGTAGAATGATCTGTCAAACTATATTACTGGGTACCTTATGGAGGCTAATTCCTAATATCATTGCAGCTAATCCTTGTGCAGCAAGCCCCTGTCTCTCCGCTAATCTGAATCATAAGGCTAAGGTGAGATTAGACCCTCTGGAGTGGTGTAGTGTGGTGGCATATATTACATTGTCTCACCCTTTATAAGCACTGTCTAGAGCTACATTGTTCTCCTATTGTTGATATTTTGAGACTGAAATCGAGACATATTTATTTTTGTCACTGTTGTTGTTGTTGTTGTTGTTGTCGTTTGCTGTTGTTGTTGTTATTGTTGTCGTTGTTATTGTCGTTGTTGTTGTTGTTGTTATTGTTGTTGCTCTTGTTGTTGTTGTTGTTGTTGTTGTTGTTGTTGTTGTTGTTGTTGTTGTTGTTCGCATTGTTGTTCGCATTGTTGTTCGCTTTATTGTTGTGCGTAGAAGGGGAGTGTTTAATGATGTTATAATGGGTTCTTACTGAATGTTTTTCTGCTGTCTTCGTATCGTCTTACGTACCTTTATTTCGAGAGAGAAAACGTTGCTATTGTGAATGCTCTATAGTGGTTGATATTTATCTCAATTATCGTTGCCTTTGTTACTGCCCTTGTGCTAGCAGTAATGACCTCTGCCTCTTTATGAGCTGTGATTTAATGTTTCACAAACCGTTATTGTCGTTGTTTCATTTTTGCTGTTTTTTTTTCTCAGTTGTTGTTGTCATTGTCATCATCGTCGCATTTTTGTTGTTTAATTATTGTTATTGTTATGGTTGTTGTTGCTGTTGCTGCTGCTGTCATTTGTTGTTGTCGTTAGATGATGCAGCCGTTTACTCCCAGTGAGGTGCTATACCCCCATACAATCAAATACAAAGAAAGGACATTATTGCATGGTTATTTTATTGAAGAGGGAACAGGAACACTAGAGGTCTGAAGCGACAGAAATTAGTGGGTGCGGCAAGGATAAAAATGCCTGATTATTATGTTGCCTTATTTGCTCTCATGAAAACGTTCAGGGCAGACTCATCCATGCTGCCAAATATAAACAAATTTAAACTCTCAGTGGCTTGGCGTTTCGTAAACGGTATTCTTTCAGTTCATGTTCATCACTTGTTACGTCGAGTCTTCGACAACAAAGCTTGGACGAAAAAAGAAAACAACTGGTAAATTCTACTAGTTCCGATTAAAACTTTAAGAGGCCTTTGCTGAATGCAGAATGACACAGAGTCATCAAAACATCTACAGACATAACAGAATGAATTATAGTCTGTATTTGCCAGTATAGCTTTAAAGAAGAGGGAAAAAAAGTCACATCTCTAGAACTTTGTCATCCAGTCTCGTCATTTTCATAGTTATAGAGATGTGAAATATCTTTTCAGAATTATGTTAAGTATACTGAGAAATATCGAGTCTAACAACTAGCAATGTCATTTGGAACATTTTCATGTTTCAAAATGTTAAGTCTCACGTATCTATATTTCCTGTATCAGACACACGTGAGTTAACAGAGCAACAATTTTTATTCTACCGTTCCTGAATAATGTTTACTTTTGAACTAAATGGTAAAATGACCATTGCTCAGCCATAATGTTTATTTGCACTGAACCAGTAAACAGTTCTCTCTTGCTCGTTTCAGTCTCTTAAGAGATGAATACAGCAGCATAACGATGTCTTATGACTTCTGTTTTGCGTTTGTGGTAATTGTGAGTACTATAATAATTCTGCAGTAACCTATTAAGAGACAGCGTTGGGTAGTTTAAATCCACAATTAAATCTGTAGAATTTTGGGACGTAATTCCCATGGACTTGATGCTCCAGAAACCATGGATTTATCTCATTTTCCTTTTCGGTAAGTATGACATATTTTATGTGAGCAATATAACGTAATCTTAACATATTGTTAAGGATTCCCAAATTTCTTTTCCTTTCTTTATCTACTACCTGATCTGCTTTATTAAACCACAATTATTTTATCATTGATTGTGTTCATCCACCCTCTCCCAGCCTTTTAACCCAATTATCGTTAAATGTCAGCTTTACATACATATTTTTAATAGGGAAGGTATCCGTATGCAAGAAAAGAAACAAGATCTAGATGTGCATCAATTTATATAGGTTCCTATGACACAATATAATTAACTCTTTTATGTGGATAGAATTACAGGCTGGGATCGGGGTTAAGGCTTTCTTTACACATAATTTACATAAAAACCATTATCATGAGAGGCCCTATTTGCAGTTCTTGCTGGTCTGTGTTGTATATAAACGCCCTTCAGATAACTGAATATCCGATAGAATGAGTGTGTTTCCTATCCATTTTAAATGACATCGTTCTCGTTTGCTAACATCTGTGTCTCAATCGGAAATTATTACTTTCATGGGATGCGTCTAATTCTCAGAATATAGATATATGTAACTGAAACAATTGTATGATATGCTCATGTTCTGGCTAGTTCGTATACTCATGTACTTCAGAAGCGGATGAAAATCTTGGAATTTTATGGAATTATTTTAAAAGACACTGTGCAAATGTGTCCAAATATTTACTATTTAGTGAATCAGTATATATTCTACGGGCCTAAACATAGGGCTTAAAGATTTAATCTTGAAGAGATTGCTTGGTTCCTCACCTTTTATTATCGTTTTGATATATTTACACGGTGTTTGTGTATGAGTTAGAAACTTACTCCAGAAACAATTCATATACTGTGCAAAATTAATAAACGTCGGTATTGGGTTTTATAGTATCATCCATACATATTTATTATTTACATATTCTCTGGGCGACTACACCGGGATAAGTATAGTGTGTAAGCAATCGTGCGATACTAGCGGATGTAAACATAGGATGAGATCATGAGTCCTTTATCCCTTGCTTCTATTTCCTAATCAAAAAAGGTAAGTCAGAATTTGTGACTCATTTTTCTAAATTCTTTTTGCCATTCTAGAGAGTGTCTCAGCCTTCGGAGAAGAGGGCAAGATTGTCCTGTGTGTCTTCATTCCTATCATCGGCTTCCTGCTCTTCCTGGTGCTGGCCCAGCGTGTGTGGCACTGGTACAGACAGAAAATGATGGAGCCCGTGGTCTATGATCCTTACCTGGACAAGATGGTACAGGTAAGTGATGAGATTTCCATTGAATTGCTTCTTATTATTTTATATTATACTGTAGGAAATCATAGAAGAACTGAAGAACCTTTAAATTAGTAATCAATTTTTAAAAAATCGTTTGGAATTTCCGAAGTGTTGATGTGGAGAGAACCATAGTAATGTTCAAGTGGCATATTAAATTTCACTTGGAATCTTTATTCTTGATTCCTTCTTGATTCCCCCCCCCCCTTTCCGTTCTAAGTTTTTTGTTTGTTTGTTGTTTTGTTGTTATTGTTGTTGTTGTTGTTGTTGTTGTTGTTGTTGTTGTTGTTGTTGTTGTTGTTGTTGTTGTTGTTGTTGTTTGTGTGTGTGTTTTTTGTTTAATGGGACAGAAAGAAAAGCAGGTGTCTGATCCTTTACTTTTCTGCATAACAGTATTGAGGCATGCTGTTATAGAGCGATGATAGTAATGTGGAGATAAGCAGTGATTGGAATAATAGTTTGTATACTAGCGATATTAGTGTTAACAGTATCTGAACATTACCCACGTTTTCTGAGATATTAAAAGTAATTTTTTTCTCAAATCATTTCCTCCAGGACATCTATCCACCCCGCATGGCTCCGCCCTGGTCAACAGGTCAGATTGTCAGCTTTGTTCCCCAGGCTGATCATAGCTCTGTTCTGGAGCGACAGGGATCTATGCCTCATCATGACACCGCCTTAGACAGCCCTTGCTCACCAACCCCTCTATTGAGACCCCTGCTTCAGATAAAACCGGCTCTTAAGACCACTCAGAAAGTGAGAAGATCAACTGAAGTCGGGAGTACAAAGAGGAGAAGCTCTAATTTCTCGCTACAGCCGGTCCCTGTCTTTTCTTCCAAATCAGACCTCTGTAAGAAAATGGTCTCGATGGATGTCCTTTTCAAGGATGAGTCCGGCCATATGGTGGTCCAGCCAGGCACTATATCAGATCTGACAAAGGGACTTAAATTCATTCTTTGGGGCAAAAATGACTGCTTAGACAACAGCAAATATCCACAGAACCCTTATGGAGAATCAAATACGCAAAATAACGCAGCCGTCTCACCGCCAGTAATGAGCAAATTATTTAAAGAAAAAACACAGCTTAGACAATTATTAACGACAAATAAGCATAAGAAAGAATATGGACGTAATATAGAGATGGATCTACAACTGGAAGATGACAATAACCTGACATCAAGAGAGCTTCAGCAACACGTCAAAATTAGTGAACAGTTCTTGTCCCGAAGTGTACATTCTTTATGTCATAATATAAACTCTGCTCTTGTCGTGCCTGGTGAGATCATTGAAACTTTTGGTGCAACTGCTAATGGTACAAATGAAGAGACGAGGATGTCAATACAATCCTGTCTGAAGGGAGCTAGAGAGAAAAAGAGACGAAAACAAATTGTTAGATTTGACAAGGAATGCATTCGTAATTTGAAACGTGAACGTCAGCAACGGAAAAAAAATGATAAAGTCAAAGGTGACCTGGTCGATGAAAATACTTATGATTGTCCGACAGGTTTCCAGGACACAGCAGGAACTTTGGAGCCGATTGATGGAGACATGATCGTTAATGTTTCTCCACTGTCGGTTGATACAGCCATATCACCTAATCTTTTGCCCACGAAAGACATGGAGCACAATTTATTGCCTGCATTTACTACAAATAAAAAAGGCAGCATTTCAGACATTTCAACCTATCCGATAAAGTTCCGGGAGATCAAAAGTAACAGCTACATAGATCTGAAATCTCCCACATTGTATGGGACGATAAACGATGTTATGACCGCCAACACAGATATGGCTAAATGGTCCTATATGGAAGATGCTTGGAAATATTCGGCACAGGGCGTAAATGATGATGCAGCACAAAGTGCACAAGAGAAAAACCACTCTTTGTCCTCTGTCTTGGTCGAAGCTGTAGTTCACCATGCTTCCTCTGAGTCAATGACAGAACATGAGAATGTGGAGACAAAGTCGTGGATGCGAAATACACCTCGTAATATGAAGGCAACCAGCCACGATTTCTCATCTATTAATAGTTTGCAACGATTTTACTCCGATGCCTCTTATCATCATGCCTTCGAATATTTGCCTAACGTTTCACCTCAGTCTTTGAATACTGAAAGGGGTAGAGTAATGCCAGCTAATAAAGATAGAACGGATTCTTTTTGCAAACCTCTTCAAATCAGTTTTTCTTCTCCAGTTTGTGATATTGCACACAGCCTTGACAAACCATCTTGTGAACCACTGGACGACAGCAAGACGAACGATGACATGGAGGAAGTGTTTGATATTTCTCAGAGCTATTCGCAAACAAAAGTAAACGATAAAGCTAGTCAAAAATGCAAATCGTTGCCTATTATGTATAGAAGTAACGAGTGTCATTCTTTAGATGTATTCAAAGATACCCCAGATGTCCTGCCATGCAAAGCTGGCAGTGACAAAGATATGGCGGTGAGGGATGACGGCTGTGACAGCATAAACAAAGGCAGTGTCAGTCATTCTTTCACTTTTCCAAGGGATATGACCCAGCTAAGGTCACCAAGCGTAGCAAACATTGGGCGTCTGACATCTAACTTTAGTAATGTGTCCAACATAAGCTTTGTCACTGCAAGGGAATCTGTGACATCTGATGTCTTCTCCCTGATCTAAATAAGCCGCAGTTAAGTAGAAATCTCAATATACTCTGCAGACTGAAAATTTCCAGCTGTAAGATCTCGCACTGTTAGCGTTATGTATATGGTTGACACAATACTCGTTTTTGTCATTCCATTTCTGTATTCCTTTCAGATATAAAGAGGAAAAAAGATAGTATGCACTGCATTTATAATAATAAAAGCTTTCAAACAATTTATATTTCAACATTCAGTTCCCCGGATCAAGAAGAGTTAATTATGCAAACTCTGCTATTGTCGTTTACAGTTTTATTCAAATGATTTGTGTTCAGATAGTTAGTAATTGTTTACCTTGAACTTTGTTTATCAATATATCTAAATAAAGCTCAGTCTAAAGTAAAGTGAGCTGCTGTTTGATATTTGGCTATCATTTTTGGTTGTGTTTGTTCTGAAACCTACACAGTTTGTGCTAGAATTTCATTGTTATTCTTATTTCTGTTGATATTGACTTATCGTGATAGTGGTGATGAAAACGGGGAAATGAGAAAGGACAGGAAAGTGAGAGACAAAGAGAGGGGAAAGGGGGAAAAAAGAGATGGAAGAAAGAACGAAACAAGCAAACAAACAAAGAAAGAAAAAAGGAAGGAAACAAGACAAAAGACAGACAGACAGACAGACAGACAGATCAAGATGAAGAAATTTGCTAGACTAAAGCACTCCTTTACGTTAAATTGAAATAAACAACCAAACATGGATATTCTTCTTCAATAAAATATTCGTCCATTTACTTCAAACTCGTATAACAACAAAAAAAATGTCCAATAGATTGAAATACTCACATCACAGGATTTTTTTAAATGAACTGGTATGGAAAAGGCGAAAGGATAAACTCAGAAATTATGATAAATACACTTAAAACGATCATGAAAACAGTTGATAAACTTGTGAGGAAATATCAGATAATAAATCATTAAAGTTGCTCTGTCTAGCATATCATGTTTGTAACAGGGTTATTATTTTGCTCTTATGGGCACCATTTGCGTCGCTGCTGAGCTACTGTTAATACATTGAGAGATCTTAGATATTATAATAATCATTGTAGACTCACTGAGTATCTAGTGTTGTTGTTGTTGTTGTTTTGGGGGGGGGGGTGGAGGGGAGCAAAGTCAGTGATGATGGGTTTCAACATTGAACTTTCTTCAAGTAATAGAGATAGGTACGATTTCTTTTTTCCGTGAAATTCTTTACTTATCTCAGTCACGAAATAATTACCGAGATCTACGGAGGGGGAATATAAAGTGATTCAGTTGAAGAAGTTGTAAAGTGTTAATGTGAACGAGCTGAGGGATAAGTTCGACTGTTTATTCAAAATGCACTTTACGTATTTTATTTTTTTAAACTAGTTTTTGATATCCTGATTTGTGGCGGATAATGTTCCACAAATACCTCAAGTTTCATACATATTGTTTGGTAGATATTTAGAGCATTATAGAACTTGATGCCTTCTCATGGGTAGGTCTTGACCGTAACTGTAGTAAAATAATGTCATTCAGTTCTTGAAATCAAATGGTCCCTTATCTCTTATCTTTTCCCATCCGAGTCAGAGGGTCAACAAACTCCTACCACCCAACATCTATTCTTCAGGGCAAAATGGGGTTGGCATTGTAATAATCAGTTACCTCTTGGGTGAGTAAAATATTACGTTAGCAGTAATATGACCAAGTTTCAATAATTCGCACTATAATATATAATATTAGTTGTCTGGTGAGATCTCAAGTTGTAATGCTTTGTTGTTGGTGTTGGTGATGGTGGTGGTGGTATTTGCGGTGGTGGCAGGAAAGTTGTGGCTTCGTAGTTGTAGTGGTGGCGACAGTTGTAGCATTGTGGTTGTGATGGTGGTGGTAGTTTTGTTCTAGATCGAGATCTTGTGGTTGTTGGTCGTTTTGTTCTTGGCTTTTGTTGTTTTCGGGAGGTATAACTGATGGTTTATTATAAAGGGATGAGATCAACGCAAGGCTATCTCCTGCGGCAAGTTTGAGTCATAGAGTCATACTTTGGATGCGTTCGTTCTCTGATATGATGGCACTGAGTAAGCTGACAAGCTAAAATAAGACAAGTTATCGTTCCCATTTTTTCTTAATAGCACTGTTGCTGACAGTCGTGGATGGTGTGGAAGAGGTTGGCTTGACGTCCGTTGATGTGGCGACAGGAGTTTCTGACGAAGACTCTGACGCAGCGATGACGCCGGGCATTGTAGGTATACCTGCACTTGGGATATCTGTCCAGCCTGGTAACCCGGCAAAACCGGGAGAAGACGCCACAGCCTTAGAAAGAGAAGACAGGCAAAATGATTACATATATTGTGTACCAATGACTATGACGTAGTTTGTGACATTTGCAGGTATTTTTAACCCCTGAATGTCAGAGGTAATTCCTAGTGTTGTTATCAATCAAATTATACTGGGATTTTGTTTTTTGTAAAGCAATAATTTCAGTAACTAGAACTAAAAGTCTGGAATGGCATTACAAAGATTCTCTTAAAGCGAATGTTGCGGCCGTTAAAATATTAAGTGACCTTTGATGAAAACCTATTCAAATCTCGTCTGCTTGGTCCGGTTAAGAATGTCTAGATCATTTTTTTTTTTTTAAGAATCTTCTTTGGGTAAGCTGCTTTTGCTCCAAAGGTTTGGGAGATATCTTGACCAAGGTTCAAGCATGTCCAAACATTTAGGCAATGAAGAATTCACGTCCATTTTTTTGGCGTCAAGATCACATCAACTTAAATTCTTAGAAATTAAGAGGAGACTTTATATACGGTAAGGGCAATCTTTAACCAGACCCAAAATTAGAATTTACTTATCAGTGGTCGATGGCTAGTATTGGTCTGAAATTTGGGAGACAACAGAATGGTGTAGGGAAATTTTCAGCTTCGGAAAATACAAAGTCTCCCTCGACCACACAGATGTGATAGATGGGCGAAAGCACAAAAAAATACCATTTTTAGTATCATTGTATGTTGTGCTCTGTTAATACAGTAAATTATGTTTTATGAAATGAATAAGTAGCCCAACAGGTTCATATTGGCATTTTTTTGGCTCTGACTATTAAAAAAAAAAGCAGAAATAAAATAGAGACAAAAAATAAAATCAGAAAATAAATGTGTCTACTGGCCAAAGATATGGGCATACACAGAAACATATAAAGAGTTTGTTTATTTTTAATGGGGGGGGGGGGGGAGGAGGATACTTCCTGGTTTCTTTTTGTTCTATTTGCTTTTGTTTTTTGTTAGGTAACGCAATGAGAATCTAAATTCTTTGCTTTCTCTCGTGGACAAAAAAAAAAACAACAACAGTTTAATGAGTTGTTGACAATATCTAGAGGATAATATGATGATAATGATAACAATAATTAAAATAACAACAATGATAATGATAATAGCAATAAAACGAACCTCCAATTAGTCGTTTTCCGTAACCAGCTCCGCCCACCAGGCCTCCACCGACCACACCTTTGCGAAGACCACCACCTACCACGATAGGGTTACCGAAATCATCCAATCCATCGTAACCAACGTCGATAGGAACAACAGCCCCTCCCACAGGACCATAGGCCCCGCCTAGTCTACCAATGGTTCCGCCAACGCCAATAGGTCCACCCACTCCAATAGTTCCGCCCACTCCAATGGGCCCGCCTACTCCAATGGGCCCTCCTATTCCTGTTACCAGACCACCGCTTTGAGGAACACAAGCCCCAGTGGTAACATCACAGACAGTTCCAAACGGGCAGTTCTGTATACATGATACAAGTTAAGGTGTAAGAAGAAAGAAGGCCTGATATACTATTGAGAACAATGTATCTAAAATATAAGAACCTGGTTGCCATCAAAGCATTCGATATTGCGAGGGAAACCATAGACACACCTATACTATGACAGACTCGGCGCCTTGCGGTGTGGCTCATACACGCGATGGACCGAATGGAAGATCGATATAACCAGCCCTATTAGTTCTCTTTGCCAGACACGGGGGAAGGGAGGTTTTGAACAAGCATAGTAGAGAAGAAGAAAAAAACAAAGATTACATCTGTGCCGTTTGCTTGAAACATACGTCATGAAAAATTCCAAACAATGTATGGTATAAAGAAATACTTTTCTTCTAACTGTTATAATTTTATCAAATTTTTTGGTGATCAGAATTTCAAATGAGATGAAGCAAAGTGCTTTTTTTCTCCTTCACATTGTTTGCTCAACCCCTCTCATTTCTGGCAAAGAGAAGTAATAGGGCTGGTTACAACGATCTCCCACTGAGCGAGGCATCTGCCATTGTTAGTTGGGGCCTGACTGGAGTCCGGTTAGCCGAAAGAGACTAGAAACACGGAGTGGGTAAGAAAGCTAGGGCAAAGATCCTTTGATAGTAAGTAACATGACTTAATAAACTTAAAACCATTGAATGTTGATGCTCTCCAAATAAAAAAGGTAGTTTTAAAGATTAACTTATGAAAAATAAATAGGGACTGAAGAAAACATCTACTGAAATTTATATGTAAGCCTAGTGCTCTTCTATCACTCCGTTCGACTTTAAATGAAGGAGGGAAAGAAGGAAAAATAGAAGGCTGAAAAAAAAAAGATGGAGAAGAAAAAGAAGAAAGTCAAACTATCTGAGTAAAAAAAAAAATGTGAGAAAAAAAAAAACAAATGAGGAGCTATGGGTGGATGGATGGATGGATGGATGGATGGATGGATGGATGGATGGATGGATGGATGGATGGATGGATGGATGGA
>JBCEWB010871561.1:0-15896 GCA_039654565.1 Peronia peronii
CCCCCCCCCCCCCCCCCCCCCCCCCCCCCCCCCCCCCCCCCCCCCCCCCCCCCCCCCCCCCCCCCCCCCCAAAGATATGGTGGGTGTGATGTTGGAGTTTCCAGTTCAGCTTTCCGTGAAAATGTCAGTTCTACCCTAGTCCTAGGAGGGGGCCAAGTTAACTACATGTTAAGAGGTTGAAAAGCTTACCAAAATCGTTTAACCGTACAAGGGGAAATGGCGAAAATTTTGAACCTGATTTTTTTTTTTACAGTTGACTTCTTGTGTAGAAATGCCGACGTTTAGCTATTTCAGACTGATAAATCATGAATGTTTAGCACATTCAAGACTCCTTCACCGTTAAAAATTGGATGGAAAGTAAGCTAAAATTTCGATGTCCGCTCAAAATTTACCAAACCCAAATGAAAACTTGTTAAATAAATCCAGAAATGAGATATATTTAGCTATTTTATTGTCATCTAAGTGCTTGGCACGCACATGAAGCGCTGCCTTTGGCTACAGAACACGTCTGTGACGTCTCTAAGATTCCTTTTTATATGAACTTTGCCACAGCAAATCTGAGTAATTAAGAAGTGATTGTCATGCAGGCTGGCTGTGCTTTTAACTGCTTCCTTGACCTATCAATGAAAAGAAAGCATCCTTTAGACTATTTTGCTTTGACTGTTAGGTAACGATGATAGACAGCCCTCGATCAAGTAAAACAATACTAGTATAGAGACTAGATCTCCCGTCTAGATCTTGTCTAATTAATGGGAGAAAAATGGTAGTTACTGTTTCTCTTTTCCATTAACATTTCATTGCATTGAATTCTACAAAGTTGTCTTTACATCATGCAGTATCTTTGGTTTTATTCTTACGTCCAGAAAGATTGCCATCCCCTTTTCTCCTGAGGCATTGCCCTGGGTCTGTGTCTGTTGATCCGCCATCTTGAACCTAATTAATGTACAGGAAATAAGAGTTACAACCCTTCCTTGTTATCGTTATCCCATCTATTTCGGATGGGCGGTGACCCTCAATGCGAAGATGCTACCGTCGGTTTCCAAATATGAAAGGAGAAGATTGACACAAATTACGACTGAACAAAATAGTGATAATGAAGATGACAGTGATCCTGGCGATATTTTTTATTGCCCCCTCCCCCTCGCCCAATCTTTTCGCACTGCACACTGTATTTTCAATCGGCCGAATCACACATCTCCCTCCTACCGGTACTTCACTTCCAATGCACACATTAATTTTTAATAACATTTTCAGGTCTCAGTTCTATGCATACCAGTTCTCTTTCACATCCATGTTGTTGATGAGCTCTAAAGATACTGATTGTATGTATTTAATATTTTCCCTTGAATAAATTGCTAGAGAAATTAACATTTTATATAATATTTAAACCTGTCCAAGTGATTTCAACATGCTTTAGCTTATTTGTCTCTCTTGATCCCTGTTTGTCTCTTCCCGTGTTCCTCTTTCCCCTCTAACTTAACATAATATGGCTAAAACTATGAGATGAGGGGTGTCAGAAAACAATCAACTTGGTCTTATCATTTCTGCTTGCAGTTAAACTTTTTCTTATTATTTTCATGTGGTAACAGCTCCCATGTTGTTGATGGGAACGAACTACAACTAGGCGATGTGGAACAACGAGAAAAAAGAAAATCAAAATACAAATAAAAAGGGATAGGACTTAGCGAGGGCACGGGCTGTGAAAAGGTTTTGCAATAGTCAGCGCTTTGAAGTAAGGCATCCATGTAATAATGGTAGGGGACGAATTTTTTAAATATATTTTTTAAATTTTTATTTGCATTTATTTATTTTTGTTTGTTTCTCCCCATGGCGAAGAACCAATCCCATCTGAAGATTTGGATATTCATCTTTTGTATATTATTTTCTTGATGTTTGTGTGTGTCTCTGTACGTGCAGAGGGTTTGGGGGGGGGGGGTATTTTTTTCATGTAAGTATAGCCTAAGTTACCGATTGACAGTCTTTGTTGTCTTTCAAGACATCCCACTAAACGATAATAACGATGTTGACTCCTCAAGAGAAGCACTAATGTATTTTCGAAAGTTTGGAGCTTCTGTATTTCTGAATCACAGTTTTTGTTGTTGTTGTCGTTGTTGTTTTTTATACCTATACCGCCATCTTATTTACATTTTTTTTTTACGTTGGTACTTCTGTCCGATTTTTTTCCCCTCAAATTTGAGGAAATTGTTTTATTTACATTTTGTCAAAGTATTAAATTAACTGCTGTTGGACGGTCTTTATCTTGGCATTCGAAATGTCTGTGCAATAATAATAAAAATAACAATAAAATGAAATAAAATAAAATAAGATGAAAATGATTGTGATGATGTGACCGGTAATGCTGATGGTCGCTATGATGATGATGATGAAAGTTGCTCTGCTGAGGAACCAAATAGATTTTAAAATTTGGGACTCTATGGATTTTTTTTTCTTTTTTAATGCATTTCAGCACCTTTACTTTTTTGTATAACTTTGTTTATTTGTTTGTTTCCGTTTAGGTTTGTTTTATATTGTTTTTGTATATAAATTTATATAAATTTATATTAATGTATTGAGTCAGCTCCTAGTTGCAGGCCCTGTCTTAAATCTCTAGATATTTCTATAAAGTAGTGATGATGATGACGATGATGATGATTATTGCCCCGACGAAGAGCCAAGCGGGCTCGAAAATTTGGCAGAGTATCAACAACAATATTCAATCTAAGTTCTTTGTATATGTTCTTTGCTTTTCTTAGTTTTTTAATTGTTTGGTTAGTTACCGGTTGGACAGTGCATGGTATATATTTTTCGTAAAATGACGATGATGATGATGATGATGATGATGATGATGATGATGATGATGAAGCTGTACTCTTCACACATTTTTTTCTTTACCCAACAGCTGTACTCTTCAGACATTTTTTTCTTTACCCTCCCTGAGGAAGAACCAACTAGGTTCGAAAATTTGGATTTTTTTACCTTTTTCTTTCTTTTTTTCTTTTTTCTTTTTTTCTTTTTTCTTTTTCTTTTTTTAAAAATTTTTTTTAAAAAATTTTATTTTTAATTTTTTTTTTGAATCCTCATTTGTGAATTTTATTTAATAAATATCCCAATACCGGTCGACGGTTTTTGTGTGTTTTTTTCCTAAAAAAAGACACTTCTGTAAAATGATGATGATGTCGACGATGATGATGATGATGATAATTCATATTTAACTTATCAATTCTCCACGTTATTATTTTGTTTCTTTTGATGTATTTAGTGAATTACTTCTTGTAGTCCATCAACTTAGTTTGAAAAGTCGACCACTAACACCACATATTCATTTATTGACATATCGAGTTCTACTGGTTATTGTTTGTTCCTTTTAGTGTATTAATTAGTAGCTAGCAGAGAATTCGTCCTAAATTTGAAGATTTGTATAAAATGATGATGGTGACGACGATGATGATCAGAAACATTAGTTTTAATTTTTCAACTTATAAAATTCTGCATATTGTTGTTTTTGTTCTTTAAATCTATTGAGTTAGTTGCCAGTTGTCTGATGGTGGTGATTATGGGACGATGAAGATGATGATGAGGAGGAGGAGGAGAAAGAGTAACACCCATGCATAAAAGTCGTATGTGGCGATAACAAACAGGAAAAACCCACCCAGAACTTCATGAGGGATACGCTGTGGAACAGTACTGGAAGATGATTCTTACGGGTCAGGGGTGAAATAGAGGTCATCGCACACAATGGTGCGCGTAATCTGGCCATGCCTGGAGTCTTTCTCGCTCTCTGTGTAGTTGTATCTGAGGGATGTCTGTAAGCGGAGACGCCACTTAGGGTTCTGAGAGATAAGGCATCAGGCAATGTGTCATAAGCTCTGACTGCTTAAGATCAGCCTCCATTCTTGCTAGTTTTTTTGCTCTTGTTGCTGTTGTTGTTATTATAGCAATTATTATTGTTATTATTGTTGTTTTTGTTGTTAGTTGTGGTGGTGAGAGTGGTTTAGATAATGTTGATGGTGTTGATGATGATGATGATGAATACCCTATTTACATTTTATATGTTCTCTTTATTGCCCCGACGAAGCGCTAAATGGTATGCATGTGACTACATAATATGTATAAATTATGTAGGATGAAAGTATACCACTCATAAGTCTTGACAATGGTGTTTTTGTTCACGTAATACGAAAATACATAAGACGTTATACAGACAAAGGATCATTGATCCACGAGATCAATTTCTGCTCGTTTTTTTTTTGCTTGGGGTAAAAGTTACTGTTATTACAAATGCCCAGCTTATGTGTGTCGCTATCCGGATCTACTTAAAATAGCCAACATTAAACACAAAGAAATAGGCTAACTATGTCATAAGACTGACACTTTTGGATGATGATTTTCTCAGGAAAACAGTTGGAACTCATTAAGGAAGTTAAAACAGAGTCGAAATACATGTAGCTAAGAAAGTATTCTGATGCAACTTATGATCATCTACAAGCTTAAAAAATTAGCGTCAGTTACTTGTACTCTTTGGAATGTTAAGGATGATTCATTCGGGTGTTGATATTCAACTTAGCTTCAGGGAGATCAAAGCATTTGACATGAACGTTAATGCAGATTTTAAAGAGACAATACTAGCAACTCTTTCCCAATCCCATTCCTTCCCCATTAGGGTCCTATTCTTTGCTCACTTCCACTTTTTCTAAGAATATCAAGTGCTTGGCTCTGTGCGACCAGGACTATTTGAGCTACACTAGTTTCGGGATGTCATTTCATAACTTCAGATAAATAACAGTTCGTTACTTAACAAAAAACTTTTGACGGCAATGTTGTTATTATTATGTTATTGCTATTTTTACAGTTGACTGAAGTTTCAGAGAAGACAATGAAATGAACATTGAGGGTAGCTTGAAAATGGGTAATATCACTGTATTAAACGGTGGTTCATTAAAGAAATGCCAAATGCAATCGTTGACAGCAATGAAACAGTGTCATTAACAAAACTGTATGTTACACATCATATTGAAATATTTCGTAGTTCCTTTGGATCATATCATGGTGTGTTAGTGTTAACATGGATTTCTTAATTTTAATTTTATCGCACTTGAAGGCCAAATAAAATCAAAACCAAAGATAGCATCTGCAAGGAAAGGGGCTGAGAGAGAGACTACCGATCACGTGGTTGGACAACGAAGACAGTTACTCATGGAATGAAATGGTAAAACCGCCATAGGATCACAATGAACAGAGATCTTTTAATCAATGACCTCTACACAGGAAAGTGTAAGGGATCATGATGATATCGCATCGTTCTCCATCTTCCCTCCAATGTTATCACTATCATACTCCATTCTCTGCAATAAATTCATTATCAAGCTAAGTCGTTAACATTTGTATAGATATTTTCAGTAATAAACCGAAGCTGTTTTTCCGAACCTTGTTTTGTCCAATATTTTCCGACTATAATGGCAAACCTTTTGCTATTTTTTTTTTTTTGTGAGCCCTGCCTTGTTAAAGTTATTATTTGAGATCAGTTAGATAAATTTTAAAAAATTAACAAAAGTTTGATGAGCGGTATTGACTCGCAGATCTTCCAGTAAAGTGAACCCGCCATTTTCTCACCAACTATTGGAACAAACTTCAAAATGGCCATGAGGTCAGCCCAGTACTCCCCCCCCCCCTCCCCCCTTACATTTCCGTCAGGATCTATAAACACAGCAATGGACGGACATGACGTCTCTTTTTTTTATTTAGGTTTATTTTTCTTAATCTTTTTTTCCCACCCCTCCCTCTCCACCCCCTCCACCCCCACTCTTTTCTCTTTCTCTCTGTCTGTAGATATTGTACATGCCCCTGAATCAGGAAGTCAGATTATTTCTGCTTTTCTGTGATCCACTTCCGGTTCGCAAAACATGATGAATTGCTGAATCGCGTTATGCCTTATTATTAAGTGGATAAGGAATGCCAGGTCAGTTCTAGCATTCTCTCCTGAACACCAAAGAAATCGAGAAACAGTGCTTGGGAAAGATTAGACGTGAAGATAGACAAGATTTCAAGGTAAATTAAGTCATTCTGAGAAACCGGAACTGACTTTAATTTTATTATATTAACTACCTGTAAATCTAAAGCTCTCCAAATTCTAGAGAGCTAATTAAGAAAAGTTCATAGACATAGTGTTTGCTTTTAGTCCTCTATGTCCCTCCCTCTGTCTTTCGGCGTCTCTTGCTTTTTCCTCTGTCTGTCAAGGTGTATTATTTTTCTTCCATCTCTCTCTCTCTCCTTCTCCCCACTCTCCCCATCCAGTCTATGCTCCTTTCTCGCTCTATCTCTCTTTCTCATGTCATAAATGATATGAACTCCATGTCAATGATGACACTTAAATGTGTAAGTCATTATTATGTGACATTTGATATTGATACAATGTCAATATGTCGTCAGTATCGGACTTTAAGACGGAGGTTAGAGGATAAGACGTGACTCGTCATAAATGACACTGACCTCACCACTGCTGGGAGGCGGAGTTGCTTTATGTGTCATGAAAGCTATATTATCTTTATTAATGTTAACATTTTTTTCTATTATCATCTGAGACAAAAACTTCAGTAATTAACATGGCAAGAAGAAGGAACTACACATTGGCACACTTGTACTTAAGAAGAAAGCTGTGACATTTAGCTGACCCGCTCTCAGATAGGGCACGAGCAGCCACTCGTCACGTGACGTGGAGCTACTTTTTTTTTTTTTAAACTATAGCAATTATAATTAGTAGCAACAACACTATGTATGCCCTAGACGAATACACGTAGTTCACAGCTGTCAGTGTCTCTAATGGAAAAATCGCTGCGTCCAGCCCTGTTACTTTCTTTTGCCAGACAAAAGAGATGTTGAACAAGCAGTGTAAACAGGGAATGGAACAACAGCAAAGCTGGGCCGTATGAGCCCGCGGTGGGGAGGAAAGCATCCTCTCCTCGGGTGGTACCCGGGGCCAACACTGGCTGTGACCCTCAGATCAGAGCTGTTATAGTATACATACAGGTGGAAAAGGGCAGGAATACCCATAAGACCCTACCAGAACCCCTCAGAAGGACATTTCTCTTGAGACCTAGCATGTATTGTCTACACATATTTTCTTTTATTTCTTTTCCCCCTGAGCTGCTGATGCATAATATGCATAGTTATGATTGGGCAGAGATTAACCCGTTAAGCCCTATAAATTCACCGGGTGAAAATTGAGAACGAATGTATGTGTGCCTGTGCCATGAGGTACGCGGCGGCGGAGAGGAAAACCATTCTCCTCCCGCCGCTCCCCCCATGGACAGGTGTTATTGTAGTAAAATTATTTATGCTTCTAATTTCAAAACATTTTTTTTTCTTTCCATGCTCTCATCCAGGGGAATGCGGACAACAACATTTTGGCCATCTATTTTAAGTGGTTCCTAAGGACATCTGGATAGGTGTCTGCATGGACACACGGAGAGCTGACAATCTTTGCTACGACCCGACAAGATTACAACAATGGCTGAGATAGTCTTATCTGCAAAAGACTGAATGAAAGGCCTAAAGAAACTTACTACTACTACTAGTATAAAGAGGGGGGGGGGGGGGGGAGAGTCGCTTTTGCGCTCTTTGTTTGAAACACAACACATCAAAAAGCCCCCTCCCCCAAGAATAATTATAAAGAAAATGTTCTCCTCTTATTTTATAATGTTATCAGTTGTGTGTGTGTTTGCGTGCGTGCGTGTGTGTGTGTGTGTGTGTATGTGTGTGTGTGTGTGTGTGTGTGGCCAGTCTTTCAAATGACATGATGTAAAGTGATTTTTTCTTCATTTCACTGCTTGGTCAACACCTCTTTTGTCTGGCCAGGGGAAGTAATAGGGCTGGGCACAACGATCTCCCATTGTCTCCACTTACATGAAGATGGTTGATAATTATCTTGTTTTGTTTCACAGAATCCTGGGAATCACCATAAAAGTGACCTTTTTAATTGCAGTTGACGACATTATTATATCAGTCTAGATCTAGCCGTACATTGTGTATGTTTTTCTTGCTTTAAGTAGACGTCCCTTTTCTCTCTCGAAATATATATGTGATAGTGACTTCTTAATGTTGTAGTATTTGTTGCAGTCGAGGCATGAGTGTATTATTATTGTTATAATGACGCTACTTAGAATAACTTAGAACTAAACGTTTACAATATTAGAGTTCGCGTGGAAAGTTTCTCATTTCTATGGCATGCCAGAGATCATCTAATACGCACTTTCATCTCCGAAAGAAACACAAAAATGTTTTCTCGCCACCTTCTGATTCAGATTGTTTTCTCTCAATTTTTGTTCATGCTTAAAAGAACGATTGTTGTTCGATAAATGGTCTCTTTATTTTAATGGGAAGATTTTTTTCTTTGGTCTTTCTAAAGATACTTGCAATCAAAATAACAATGACCTAAACTTACTTTTCTGATGTCCAGATCAGTAGAAATTATCAAATTGTCATATATTTTGGCCTAATATTTCTCTACATCGTCATCTTGCCATTGGGACCCTCATTGATTTTATTGAACGATAACATTTTTTCGTATTATCTCGCTGGAACGTTTTTTTTTTCTCGAAATTATGCACTCCACTTAATTGAAAGTCATGGACTAGACGCATCTTTGGTGCTCCTACCTCTTTCTTTAATGTCCATCCTATCCATTTGGTCATTGTACTATTGTCATGTTATTATGACATTTTTCTCATTGATGTCCATATCAAGACAATGTCTGTGATATTTTCAAATCATTTTCGGAATAATCTGTGAGGCACAAGTGTAAGGATCTTTCTCCATTTCTGTGTTGTTTTTTACAAGAATTCTTGTGAATATTTCGCGTTCCTGACCGTAATTGGTTGTTTGTTTGTTTTTTTTGTTTGTTGTTGTTTAAAAAAAAAAAGAGCATGACATCCAAATTAATAAAACAAGCAACACTGTTTTAAGAGTATCATGAGTACCTGCATATGCCAGAATGTTTAGATAAGGACAACGCTTAGTCAATTAAAATACATTTTCAAAACTATCACCAGCCACAGCCGTTGTCACCACACAGTTATAGATTTCCATCACAATAGTACCAGACGTGTTTGGTTTACCATTAGATGCAATATTTAATGATTCAGGAAGCATCTTTTCTTCGCCCAAATCAATTTTACCATGCCCTATGAAATAATGTCACTACTGGTCCCATGTATATAGGCATTTTATGCTAGAGTTTGTGATAAAAAGTCTATACTCTATCATGTACTGCAGTTTTGTCATGGCATCCGCCTAATTCGACACCGTATCCAAATGTGTGACAGGGACGTCTCCAGCTAAGTGACCGTGACATGAGCTATCACAGCTGACTTTCATCGACAAGGTCGTTGCTCTGTGTGATATAAGTAGATCTATCCCAATTTACATTTTCCAAGGTCTCCGAAAGAGGGTGTATGGAAAGAAGAGATGAGAGAGGCGCAATGACTTAGTGGCAAAGTTAATATCTGTCGATGAAATGGTGTAGATTCATTTGAAAATCCTAGAAAGAAAAGTGCTCAAGTCCACTCTCTACTTAACCGAATAATAATAATAATAATAATAAATAACAAAAACTTATATTGGACTCTCGATCTTGACTCCAGATGTGTGAACTGTGACTTGGTTCTGAGGGCTTCAATTTTAGAAGGTAGGAAAATATTAAATAAGCTTTCAGTGCCCTATAGCTCCACTGATGATGTAGGTACATATATATATGCCTGATCGTCCCAAATGGGGTGGGGGGGGGGGGGGGGGGTGCCTTTGGCGCAAAAAATTCAAGCTGAAATGCTTTTCTTGCAACTCTCGGAAAACCCCAAATCTTATGTCTCTTCTTATTTTGTTCTTCATCTTTTTCGTCCTCTTTCTTTCTTGTTCTTCTCTCTCTCTTTCTCTCTCTCTCTCTCTCTCTCTGCAATATATACACAAACTACCATCTCCTCTCTTCTTCTCGGTACATAATGATACAACTGTATAAGATCCAGATAATTCTGGGGTAAAAATAAATCACACATCTGTATAAATTATGTATTACAGGTCTAGTGCAGTGTATCTAAAAGTTCTAATATCTCAAAAGCAACACGAACAACAACAATAATTATTGAATTCATAATCTTCAAATTATAGGAATAAATCGTAGATTCCCTCGTTCATGGTCTATGTTGACATAACATTCTACGCTAAAAATCAATAGGCCTATATCCATTCCAACAAAGTTGTAAAATAACCAAATAACTGAACAGTTACAACATGGAAAGATTATCATAATAATAAGACGGGAAAGGTCAAAAAAAAAAAAAAAAAAAGGTTAGAAGGACACCTCAAATTATTACACGATTTCATTAAATATTATGCAGCTAACATGATGACGCTCACAGTCTTCCCTTCCCATATGCCACATACATACGTATACACACACACACAAACACAAACACACACATACACGCTAGGCTAATTAATAACTCAGCAGTTTGCATGCCTGTCGGCACGTATTATATTAAAAATAAACCTGCTGACTATGAAGACGAATTTAAATACAATATTTGAACTATAGTGAACTGATTTTCGGAAACATTACGTTTGTAACACATCAATCTTACCCTGAATGACTGTTTCTGTACATGATTATACATTAATTTTATCAGTCATTGTTCTTTATTATTATTATGACGAACCCATTTTGACTAACTCGGTCTACTCTCATTTTTGCAGTGTGAACTCTTAAATATTAAAAAAAAAAAAAAATATGGACCCTTAAAATATCTAAGAAATAATTTAGACGCAAATTTCTGCATAAGACAGTGGACAATTGTCTTAGAGTCTATGTTCAGTGTCACTCTCATTACTGACTAATATACAATGGACTCTATAAGGAAATAAAGGACACGTTCTGCTTGCTATTTCAAGATTGACAACAGATACTTACACATATACATAACAAGTACAAAGGCAAACAGCTGTAAAATAAGGCAATGAGCAGTGGACACCTTTATAGGGCAAAGATTTTGCCACAGTGTTAATCAATTCAAATCTGCCGAAATTATGAAATATTATAAGAACGTTATTTAATGAATGTCTCCAACTTAGGTGACAGGAAAGATCAACAATGAAATCTGCAATTTTACATATTATTCTTGTTGAGTGTAATGTACAAAATCGAATATTCAACATTCAACAATTCGTCAATAGCGCTCGCATTCTTTATTGAAAATGTGAATATGAAAAGAGAGCCCCCTTCTTATTTTGTTTTATTTCGAGTTCACTTGTTACTTACAATAAGTAGGCTATTGGAAAAAAAGAGGGAAGAAGAGGTGCAGGGATGTTTAAGAGCTGTTTAAAAAGTCCCCCGCTTTTCCAGTCATACTTTTTTTTGTATTCCACGATCTCAATGTTCATAAAATGCCTGAAATCCCACGTTGCGGAAAGATGAGGTCAGGCGTTGACTCATTCCTATTGTCTGGAACAGCTGCGTTGCCGTGGAGGCATTATCAAAATTAATGTAAATCTGCCACGTCTTGTCACGAAAAAGGAGTTAATACATTACAGAATACGTGGTACGTTCCGAAGGGAGATCATTGGCTAAGAATGTGGAAAAGGAAGGGCATGAACACTCGTCATTGGCCCCACCAGCTGAGGACACACCTAGGTCATAATGTACGCTGGTCACGTAATGTGCGCAATCAGCTGAGAATACACAGAGCTCTTGTGGGTTGACAATGAACACAGATAATTAAGGATAAAAACATTATGTAAACTGACAGAAATAATGTATTGTTCGCAGCATGATATGCTCGACAATGTAATTAAAAGTACGGCTTGATATGTGGATCATCCGGAATTCAGTTCTCAAAAGCCTGGTTTGAACCTGATTTCAACAGACTATGTCCGAGTCCCAGTAGATATGTTGCAGCTTTCACTGTCTGAGTAGATTTAGTTGTCAAGTTATGACAGTGTTACTGTCCTTCAATTACATCGTATGCTAAAAAAAAAAGGAAAAGAAGAAGGAGAAGAAGAAGAAAAAGAAGAAGAGGAAGAAGAAGAAAGAAAGAAAGAAATAAAGAAAGAAAGAAAAAAATGAATTTCACTTGTCCAAAATACTTTCTTCTTTAAAGAAAAAAAGGGTGGTGGGGGGAAGGGGGGGGGGGACAGAAAGAGGAATGTCAAAATATGTTTCAGAAGCACCTTTAAACAAAAACAAAACAAAAAACAAAAACAAAACAAAAGAGAAAAAGAAGAAGAAGAAGGAGAAGAAGAAGAAGAAGAAGAAGAAAATTACTATTTTGTTTAAAAGTTCAAATTTTATTATTATTATTTATTTTTAAATGAAAGGCACCATAAAACTCAAATGACCCTCCCTAAATTCTTAACTTATGTCACTCACATCATTAAGGGTATTTAACTTTTTCTGACGATCGGGAACTGTTCCTCCTGATCGCCTTACACATACAGATATAAGTATGACATGAATATTTTCTTCCAGCTGTCCCTCCCCTATCCTCATACATGTCGGTGTTTTTCTTTGGTTCTGTTGTGCCATTCCCTCAAAAAGGAACTACAACAAAACAAAACAAAACAAAATTAGCTGATAAATAAAGTCACATTGAAAGACATACACATACATTACGTCTTTCTTCCAATGGCCAAATTTTAAATTATGATAACAAAAACTAATACTTTTGATGAATATGAATGCATATAGTCTATTTTTTCCGCTATTGTCATATACTCTTTCCTTTTTCTCTCCTTCTTGCCTCCCCTGCGATAACACCCCGTTCTTTCCAACATATTAGTTGACATAGGAACTGCTATCCTCACAAAAAGAAATACCAACAACAAAACACAGTCAAATAAACAAATAAATAAACTTAAAAAGGTATTCACATACTCGTACTTACAAAGGAACCAAACATTCATGTAGATACGTTCCTCTCCTACTGCCTATATGTGGCTCTTTCACTCTTTCTCTTTCCTCCCTGACTCTTCTGTCCCTTTCCACCAGCTGACATAGGATCTGCACCATCCTCTTGTCTGGCTGGGCTCCGTACGTAGCCAGGCCTAGAACTCAACGTCCCACCAAAAAAAGATAATCAGGCTATTTAATGAGCAACGCTATCTCTGGCGCGGTTCCGACCACATTCCACTCGTATTGTCTTGCCAGCCGCCCTATTTTGTCATGCTTCTGAGCTTGGGACAAATCAGACCCCTGTTCCTAAGGGGACAGAGCTTAGATTTCTTCAGGAGAAATTAAACTAAGGGAATTTAAGCGATAAAATGTAATGTTTTCTTTATCGTTTTATTATTTTTTTCAGCTCGGAAATACCTACTTTTGTGATGTTGTGAGGATAAAGAGAAAGGAGGGCTACGTTTAAAACGTTTTAATTTCTAACATTTCATGATTGTTTCAGGTAGGTAGACCATTTTTTTTTTGTGCTCTTGCTACTATGTCCACCTGCAGATCCCATTCTTTTGCTGTTGTTGCTTGTGTTATTGCAGTTTGTTAATTCCCTGTTTTTTGTTGTTGTTGTTTTTTGTTTTTTGTTTCTGTGGATGGCGCTGCTCATGTTGAAGTTGATGTTGTTGCTGCAGTTGATGTTTATTTATTAGTCATCTGTGGTCCCTCACTATGCATTCATGAATATGTGAACAACAGCAACAGCAACAACAACAACAACAACAATAATAATAATAATAATTTCTTTTACAAATTTTGCGAAAACAATTTTATGAAAATTACTGCGTGGAGATTAAACAGGTGACATGTAGCAGAATTCAACAAAATAATGTTTGATCGCTATGTAAAATTATGTTTTTTTTTCGAGCTAAACAATGTATGAAAAACTGTTATTAAAATTTAATTGGCTTTGTCCTTACCAGAAGGCCAACGTTTTGATTTATATAGGGAAGGGGGGGGGGGGGAGAAGGTGAGGGGGTGGTGGACACAGTGTAATATAAAATCAACAATATAAACTAATATGTGAAGGAGACACCGATTCGCGGTGAAAAATGGAGAAAAGGCCTATCGCTAAGGCCTCAAAAAATGTTTTATGTTACGATGCATAGTGATTGTACTTCAGACAATACCACTGTTAAATTGATTGTTGTGCAGTTTTTTTTGTTTTTGTTTTTGTTTTTCTATCTCTTCAAAGTGATATTCAGTTATGTGTACGAAATAGCAGCTTCCAGAATTATGTAACAAATTTAACTACTTGTATCTCTACCTTATGGATAATGCCAGGGTTCCGTTCCTAAGTTGAGCCCTGACTATGCTCAGTTATGTATATAATGCCTTGATATAATCACTGTATGAAAGTGATAACCGTGCGACGGAATAGTACTTACTATGTTTCAGAATGCTACCTATCATAATCATTATACTTTAAAATGTAAACAAATTCTGTAATGACGACAGTGGTTAATATATAAATGCCAGTCTAACAAGCTACACTAAAAATCAAGATATTGTGTGCTTTATATAGAATGATAGTGCTCAATGCGTCTTTTTACTTCATATGGAGTGATAATGCTTAATACGTCTAACACTCTACTAACCAAGTTTGACGGACAACTTTTTTTTTGGTGAACTCTTGCACGCTGCAAGTTTTTTCTTTTTTTTTTAACAATTGAATTGCTAGTGTCTTGTTACGTCAATTATGCTATCAAAACAATGGCACACATGGCGAATGACTAGAACACCTCTGTCAACTACATCTGAACCGAAAACCAAACGGCACGAGTTCGAATCCCAGAACGTCCCTCTGAGGAGGAAAAAATGAAAAAAAAAGGTGGGTGATGGACATTAGTAGCCATGACCTCGGTGTGGCCGGGGTTCTACGAGATGTCGGGAAGTTAGGCCGAAACATCTAATAAAAGAACCCACTCGTCCTCTGAAGACACTATCTGTCTCGCTCCATCTGAGGAATTTTCGTACCATCATTGTGTAATACATGTAGTCTACAAGTATTTTGTTTTTCCCTTTTTAATTTTTATTTATCTATTACCATTATGACGTTTACAAATTATGTCGCACATACGGTATTATAGGCTACTTTGTATATACCTTGATCAATCTTTTTGATATGTAAACATATCTCATCATGCTAGGCACAATATAATCGTAATCGTACTGATGTGCCGTTAAATCTCAACACAAACAAACAAATAAATTATATGTTATGAAAAAAAAAATCTATTTTGTTTGGGACTGATAAGCACTAGTTTCAGATTACAGGTATGGCATGCAGCACGTGAAAGGGTTCAATGGCATGCAGCACGTGAAAGGGTTCAGCAATGAAGCTGTTCATTATGTTTGTTGCTTCATTTCAGAATGCCACAAATCAACTTTCACAAGAACCAGAGACTGTGTCTGCCGTTGCTCCATCTGCTGACACTTTTGCTCACACTTTGCCTAAGTCAATCCTCGGACCGAAACGTGGAGGAAGGAAAGCAGCTCATCAGAGGCCTATACGCCAACTTCTCCAATGGATCACCGAGCACTCCGTCCTCCAACAACCCTGTGGATTTGATCTTCGTGGTAGACAGATCGGCCAGTGTCACGGAGTCCGGTTGGCAGTCCATTTTGAGATTTGTCCAGACTTTTCTGGAACATTTCACAATTGATTCTCGCAACACTCGCGTGGCTGTCGTTAGCTTCGGTACCACGGCTTCTGTGGACATTGATGACGTCACATCCGGCTCGTTAAACAAGTGCTCTCTGATGGTGCGTTTGCAGAGACAAATGACGAAAAAGGTGAATGTGAACATGGTTATATAATGCAATTAAATTGTAGTTTGATTTATTATTGTCTGAGTATTGCCAGAAAGAGCAAGAGGAAGGGAGGGAAGGAGAGGGAAGAGAGAGAGAGAGAGAG
>JBCEWB010871671.1:3368-33191 GCA_039654565.1 Peronia peronii
TTTGCCCCCCCCCCCCCCCCCAAAAAAAAAAAAAAAACCTGATCCATTTGATGGCTACAGTCCAACCATTTCTCCCCCAGACGGGCACAGAGCAGGATGTCCATCTCTCACCAGGTGTCAATGTCAAGCCAGCAGAAGGTCCAGACATCCCAATCTCTCCACTTGCCCAGTGCACAAGTCTTACGTCACAGAGGAGGTTCGCTAAATCGTATCCATTGCCAAGTCCGAGCATGCGCAGAGGGAGCAGAATTCACTTCAGCGACTCATGTGGAGAGAAAGACGGTGCCAGTCAGAAGATTTTCCCCAACGAGAAGCATCCGTCCGCCCTACACTTGGTGATCAACGAGAGAGCTGCTAAATATGAAGTGAAAGACCACAACTCTTTCGATCTCTAGACCGCCATAGCATAGCGAAGACGTGTAGAATTAGGTCTCGGCTGTTTTCATAGGTAGTAAAGACAGAATAAATAAATAAAAATGTCAAGAACACGTTCAGACACAATTATTTATCACGTGATAGGTCTGGCAAGCACACGCGCTGATGTACAACTGCACAGACGTCCAAGCTATGAAATCAATCTCGCAATCAACTTTCCCTTCATAAACTGATTTTCTCTGTCAAACACGACGTGTTTATCTTTGAGGAAACAAGAAAGGACTTAACCCTTGCATATCTTTTAAAAACGTTCGCCCCTTAATTATTTATGCATAATCATTTGCAGTAGGGGGGTATAAGCATTTTTCTTGTAATATATTGGTGTCTTCATCGGCTATAATACTGAAAGTTTTCTTGCTGTCTCTTGATTTGATAATATTTTCAAACATTGGCCACATTCTGTCTTTCAATAGATCCGGCAAATGGGTAATTCAGCCATCAGGGACTTAGGGTCAAATTGTAGGAGAGATTCCTATAGAAAGACAGTAGTTATCAATATTCATACTCTGTGATTCTTTGTACAAGGTGAGGTGTTTTTTGTTTGTTTGTCTGTTTTCAGAAAGACCTACGTGGTGCCATCGGTGATATACAAACTCTGCATTGTGATTATCAAGATTTATCTATGTCATTTGATCTGCTCTGCATTAATGAACTCATTTGATCAGTTTGTGTGAGAAAATCACTCAGGCATAACCGTGTTTATCCTGTACTGGAAGAGATAGCATTCTCTTCTTCGTTACTTAGATATGACCCACGACTGATGTTAATTCAATATCACTGCCATAACAAAGTGAAATGTCTGTGTCGATGTGCTATGAGAGGACATCATTGTATTGTCTTGAAGAATGACGAGATGATGTTTCCTTATAGAATGAGCCTATCTTTCTGTGGTAGACTAAAGTAATAAAGTGTCTTATAAATAAATATAAAAAAAGTGTCCCATATTTGATATTATTCCCTTGTCTTTTTCCAACATGACGGACTGAAGGTATACAGCGCTATGGTCAAATGGGAAAATGAATCTGTGGGTACTAAAACTGACTAGTTCCACCCATGCACATGTTGTTCACGGTACTCCTGGCTAGTGGAAGTCAAGTCATTTGGCTCATGCACATGTTGTTCACGGTACTCCTGGCTAGTGGAAGTCAAGTCACTTGGCTCATGAACATGTTGTTTATTGACCTCAATGTTCTCTTGTATCGGTTAAATGTTTGCTCCACGTCAGTATGTTGACTATCTCTTATCTAGACTGTAAAAGTACATTGAAGACGCTGTGTTGGTAAGGACGGCTGATGAAATAAATAAATGAAGTAATAAATATATAAATAAACAAATAAATAAATAAATTTACTTAGACCAAAATAATAATAATAATAACAACAATAATAATAATAATAATAGTGATTAAAAAGAAAAGAAAAGAAGAGAAAAGAAAACCTTGACAGCAGCACCGAGAAAATATAGTATTGACAAAAACACTGAGACAGTAACAGAGAACCCAGCTCCTTTCTCTGATCAGATGTAAGCAACAGATCCTGGCCAAGGATTCACCCAAGGCTGGAGAGCCCGGATACAATTAATGTCTGATGATTAGACCGAGAGAGAGAGAGAGAGAGAGAAAAGAGGGAGAAACAGATAGGGAGAGAGAGAGAAAAAATGTAGGGAGATACATTGTCTCAGTTCTCTCCCTTCTGTCTGCAAACAGGGCCTGGTCGACACTCCAGCACAGGCAGGCTCTCGGGCTGTACAACATGCAGACATTCACAAACTCTGACTTTTCTTAAGTAAACACCAACGGCCAGCGTCTTTAACTTGTCTTTTTTTTTTCCTCCCCCTTTCTTTCTTTTCTCCGTCGTCCTTTCCGTGTTTTGTTGCCACACTGTAAAGAGGCAGAGCGGAATCGATACCCTGTGAGAAGGCCGAACCCGCGGGCTGTGGGACAAAGATAAGGCGGCGGAGAAGAACAACGATATTGTAGGTGACCATCTTTACAGGAACACCCGATGCTTCACCCGTACAGCAAACAGTCTAGTCAAACGCCGCAGTTTATGAATTAAAGAAGGCGAACGTGTTCCGAATTTCAAACACAATGGACAAGGAACAACAAGCGAGGGCACTTCAAACACAAAGTTATGTTTAAGATCCATTGACTTGTGTGTGTGAGGTTGTCCGTGGCCCGGGCACCATGTTGTGAGAAGTGCGCAGCAGCTCTTGCCGAGACCGCGGGCAAATCGCAAGAGTCAACAGTCAGCGGGCAGAGTCGTACAACGGTCTATCTCACTGCCCGGTACCTCCCACTGCTGCCTAGACCCTAACTCTTCAAGTTGTCCACTGAACATGCTCGTCCTGCATTAACTGTGACTTGAATCGAACATCATAGCAAAATAAATCTATGGGAAATGTCAGTTTGTTCCATCATTCTCACCAGTTGGTGTCATCTAAAAACAGATGGCCTGGTAAATCCCTGACGCTGGTCAAGATGTTGTCATCATATTGCACGGTACACGTGTACAATGCAGGTATTAGAACTGTGTTATTCTCCAGAACATCCGTGATAACTCTAGCTCTTCCCGCACATCGACCGATGAATGTTCCAGAATGTACTTTGCGACCAGAGAAATGTGTGAGAAATTACATTATGCAACAATACATTTTTATCTCGGCAGTGAATGGTGAACGTACTGAACGACGGATTTACCTGGCATTTAAACGAATGACCAAATAGGACACGACTCACCTTCACTCTAGCCTATGCTGAATAAAACGTTTCACAAGGTCCACGGCAGGGTAGCCGAATTTGAAGACTGACTAAAACTTAAAGAATGACATACGACCTTCCTGCTGGTTTGGCGACAGACTGCTGTTCTGTAGTGTCCACATTGCCGAGATCCCCGAGAACCCTATCGGATCCAGCCCTCTGTTGACCCTCGAGAAACAAGAGCTCAATTGGGAATCTTGTGTTTCCAAAAATCAAATATGTTTTTGTGTGTAGCGCTTTCAAGCAATGCTTGCTCCGCTGTGCTCGGGATCTGCCTCGCTCCGCCGGCCCACTTGGCCAAACGTTGAGCTGCGGCATTCGTAGGCGGAGTGGAGTGGTTACAGAGAAACAGGAGAAGGGGGACTCGGCAAAGGCTGTGCTCTCTGGGAGGAAATGTGGGAAACAGCGAGTATCCCTGATGGGCAGATCCTGGGCCAAGGTTGTGGAGCATGGCGGGCCGGAGGGGCTGAGACATTGAGGGACAGTTTGCTGTCTGAGTGGTCATCGCTGGACATGGACGGCCCTGAGCGCGACAGCCGGACTGGAGGTTTGACCAGGGATTCACAGCAAAGCAGTCACGGAGTAAGAGTCTCCTGGTACGCAGTTCTTGTAATGACATCGGAGAGAAGTTTGAAGAGATTCGAAATTTAAAAAAAAGAAGAAGGAAGGAAGGAAGGAAGGAAAGAAAGAAAGAAAGAAAGAAAGAAAGAAAGCGACAAGGTTGTAGGAAGGAAGGAAAGTCGTGCTGTCTCAGAGATATTGCACTTCAAAGTTCCGTTGAACCAAACTGTTCTATAAAATATGTTGACTGATTGGTTTCGACACAGAAAATGTCGTCCTGTGGTTAAATTATGTGTAACTAGACGTTTCGCACGATGTAATAGCTGAAAGACAAACTTGGACAGCTGAAAAAGAAGGAAACAAACAAAATCGCAAACACAAAGACTAAAACTGCTCTATATCTCGGACTGGAAGACCGACTACTAGAGTGTTCACTCCTACTTTTTTCACAAGATTATTTTGATCTTGTTATAGTTTATGAAAATTTTCCTGTGTCCGTGTCACTTGAGGAAATGGTGATTTTGGACTTTTTTCTTTTCTTTCAATTTTTTCCCTGTCAATTAAATCCTAAGACACATTGTACGCCTTAGTTTGACCATCAGATCGCGAGCTCAGTTCTTTGTTGCTCTATCTCCACTTTTGGGCTATCTGGAGATATATATTATGTCATATGAAAGAAGGATAGTAAATCTACTGTATAATGCAATTATTTCAGCGATCACTTCCCCAAACAGGTAGATTTTGAAAATCATTTTGTCCTATCTCCTATGTGAAAAAAAATTTGTTTAACGTAAAACATCAACTGTCTCAAAATGCAAAAAATGGAGAACTTGAGCTCACGAGATATGGAGCTGAACAACATCAGGATGAAGTGATGGCTCAAGTGGGAAAGGCGAGCATTCCACAATCAGAAGTTCCAAAAAAAAAAAAATCCCTTAACCCACCAAAGACAAATGTGCGATCATTTAATGGTATGATCAGTTGTTCCATAAAACCGTATCTTGCTTTATCTGTTAAGACAGCAGAATTTGAAATGGATAAAAGTGAGCAGCTTTGCTATGGCTTGGTTTTTATATTTGATCGGACATAAGTATCAAACATTTTCAATGTTCTCAACTATTTTAGCTCGGAAATGGAGAAATGTTCCACTCAGATCTTCCTCCTTTGCTGTGTAACACTGGGCTTAAGATTACAGAACCATTCTCACGCTGTGGATCCAAAGTTAGATAGGCCTGGGCCTACGAGTTCAACTTCCCATCACGGCGCCAAGTCAAGGGCCGGGTGACACACGCATCTGTTTAGGCCCCAACCAGCTAGCACGGATCTAACACTACACAGTACAAGAAGAAGAAGAAGAAGAAAAAAGAAGTCTTCCTCTTTCCCACCAGTCATTCTCTCTCTCTCTCTCTGTCTCTATCTCTCTTTCTCTCCCAAACAGAGGGCAGAGAGAGATGGCTATACAGAGGTAAGTAAAATAAACAGGAATTCTCAAAGCGAATTAGCCCACCCATAAAACTGGGCTGGCCGTAATCCTCAAACGGATGGCTCGTGCTGAGCAATGCGACACGCGGGACGGCCGACCAAATCCCGAGACATATGGCGAGGGCAAGAACTCCAGGGGTCACGCACTGTTCCCTCCACACCAACATGGACAAATGCCCAAGTTGGTCTGACTCTCGAGTTCTTTTATCTATCTTTCCTTTTTCATTTGAAAATTCTTTATGATTTATGGTAATCCCCCCCTCCCCCACCCCCCTCCAAACAAACAAACAAACAACACTCACACAAACTGATAGCCGTAATAGATAAAGGAAACAAAGAATAAATAAAATGAAACAAAACTTAGTTGTCACACTGACCTGAAAGGAAATCCTGGTTATTTTGATAATGAACGTAAATTAAAACAAAACAAACAAAAATCTTGATTATGATAATAATCATAATTAAAAATCACTTCTGGGACAGAGCTTCTGATCACAGGAATACGACAAGTGACTGTATAGAAAATCATATAAAATTCTTATATCTGAAACGTTTACTGAGTGAGAACAGCAAATCAGGGCAATCAAATTGCTGCGTGGATCAATAACAACAACGGACGGCAGTGGGCAGTTCAGTGGGCAAATTACACTGCAAAGTCATTCGAGAAATTTCATCTTTTTTTTTTTTTAAATGGAAATCAGGAGCTGAAATAAAAATGTGTACAATCGGCAACACGAATGATTTCAGCTGACAAGCCATGAGGATAGTTGTTACAGCTGGTTGGCAGTTTCTGCCCACTCAGTGACGGATATCTTCTCCTCCCACCAGCTCTCCGCTCAGCTCCATAAACGTCAAGCTGGTCATCCGGTTTGCCGGCGTAATGCCTTTGTTGGGCGGTTTGTGTCAAAACTGAGGGCTAAATCCTGGCATGCCAGTCTTTGAAGTCAGGCCGGACACCGGTCAGTTTGAGGCTGTTAGTGGACAACAGTGTGTAGGCAAAGCCAGGGGTAAGTGACTTATGAAAACTGTTCTCCGCGTCCTTCGCAGTTAATAGTGGACAACAGTGTAAGGTATCGTTCCTCAGTTTAGTTGCATGAGGAAAAGATAGAGAGAAAGAGGGAGAAAGAGAGAAAGAGACGGACAGAACGATTGTAGAAGGGGAGGGGGGAAAGGAAAGAGTCAGACAGAAAGGGACAAACTGAATGTTACCTTGGTGAATGAATGGATGAAAGAATGAATGAATGAATGAATGAATGAATGAATGAATGAATGAATGAATGAATGGCTAACTGGTTGGCTGGCTGACTCGATAGATTGATTGATGGATGATGGATGGATGGATAGATGGATGAATGAATAGAAGAATAAATAGCCATAGTTAGACAGATAGCAGACAGACAGCAGATGAATGATAGATAAATACAGAAATATATCTAATATGATTAGCCTTACAGTGATGGATCATTAAACAAACGGATAGACAGATAATGGAAGAGTATATGCATTCGTATTATATGCATTGTTTTCCCACAGGGTTGTTCTTTTAGATAGTTCCCATGAAATTTGATCAGGACCTGGACCCATTAAAACACCACTTAGACATATTTCTATCTAATTTGTTCCTATATATATATAAATATCGCCATGAAACTGAATACTTAGAATGGACTCGAGCAAGGTATACCTTTTAAACATAAATTTTGGCCCATTGGTTTCAGGGCTCATAGAGTTTAACCCCGAGGATTTGTGATGTCATAATCTGTAACTCCAGGGCTATATTGACATTCTCGCCGTTCCCAGTACCACAGATATTGTTGTGCTAATCGATGACGATGGGTCAGCTTTATCTGGGTCAAAGGCACTTTCCAAGCTTACATAAAACCAATCAAGAACCAGATCTAGAAGACATCAATGAAAAAGTACACTTTCTCAAATCTGTGTTCTCAAAATGGCGAGAGAGAGAAAGGATGGCGGAACGGAGATGTGGATGTTAAAAAAGTTCCGCATTCACAAAATGTGTTCCATGTTAGCTGCAGCAGTGAACAAGTCCTCTCGTGCAATGGATAATTTAATTGTGATAATAAATTAACCGATAACGAACATAAGACTACCATAGAACATTTGAGGGAATTCGATCGAGGAGTGACATCTCTCGGTCCAAAGTATGAAATACTTCTTTCCATTTCTACTGAAGTTTTGTTTCTGAACTGATAAGGGTTAATCCTTCATTTTAATTATCATCATACAAAATTTAAAATTCCAACAAATATATGAGCCGAACCACTTGTCAAGTGAGGTTGTTCCCGTGGCCAGGAGGTTCAGAGGATATTGACACAGGGTTGTGAGAGGCGCTGATGAAAAATTGAAACAGTCAGGTCGGCTATCGTTGGTTCATTCTTGAGCAGATCTGCCATTCACAAGCCATCGCTCCGAGCCAGGAGAAAATCTTGCCTCACCACAGGGCGTCCACTTGACACAAGAGAGTGCCAAAGCTCTCCGGTAAATGTACGCAATTTAACCTTCTTTCTGATACAATCTTTGAAAACCAAATCATTTGAGATCGCTGCTTTTCTTTTGCCCCACGTTGTAAAAGAACCTGACAGTATTAGTTTATTGGCCATTTACGTTCGAGTAGTTCTTTTCACCACAATTGTCACTTTGTTTTTCCCTAGTTTGGGCTGCCAGTTTGCCCAGGCTTGGCTCAGTCCTGCTTCAACGGTCTGTGAGTACTGAGGGAAAGACTTAATGGTGGAAAGATATTACAATGAACTGTATGGTATCGTAGGAATTGTTAGCTCCATCGACATATTTTAAAATCAGTTGCTTTTGTTCTTCCTATCCTATAGGTAGCACGTAGCGTCTATATTCAATCCAAACTCCAATCTTCCACCCGATCATTCAAAAGTCGAAATAGATTCCCCCATGCTAATTTATTGTGCCTGGTTTTACACGAAAAAAAGTTCACTCAGCTGTTATTTTACACATTATAAATCACATAATAATATAGCATGAATGTTATTCACCCATTTCCGCATCAAAGCAATGGTCCAATAAAACTAAAATACTTGAGACGTTACAAACGGAGAGAATTCAGATATTTGTGCTGGCCTCATCACACAATGACTGACACTCAAAATGTACTGAGACGTGCACGCTCGTAATGATGGATAAAACTTGTCTGCAGTCACAGAGTAAGAGAGTCCAACTCCTGGACAGATAGTGTGTGGTTATAGACCTTGCATGCTTGTCCTGGCTTTGCAGTGGCAGGTCACAGTGCCTCTGACAGAGTGGAACTAATGGAGGTGACAGGCCAACTCTGAGAGGCCAGTCCAGCAATCGGGTGTTGGTTCTGACACATCCGGATTACCCCAGGTGGGAGGAGGAGGGCGGAAAGTAGACGAGGGGAACCCCCAGCCACTCATGACCACCCCGATAGTCTGGGTGTGGGCAGCTTCCCGCCCCTCTTACGTCATCCGGAACCTATGACTGAATGAAAGGATTCCTGAACTCACGTTGATTTGTGTGGCCTGTGATTTTTCATAACTCACGCGGGTGTCCATTAAGAGAAAGATTTGAAGGAACTCTAGGTTTTGCGACATTAAATAAACGTGTACTAGTTCCACTAAATAGACAGGACCAGAAAGACAGCGGTTTGATTGTCAGGAACCTCATACAGTGATGTCCAATAGTTCGTTTAGATTTGCAGAATGTTGACAGGAAAATCACCCCTTGGCTATAAACTGATGTTGTTGGCTTTTTGCCTGACGTTTCCAGCTTATGGATTGAAATCAAACACCATCCACCGCTTTGCCAAACAGCACTGGAAGAGAATAGTGCTCTCCAGGCTTCCTCAGACAGATGGAAGTGGAGAAAGTTGCATGATCAGTTAGCACAAGACTGAGACAAGAAACGGTGCTGTTTAAGTTGAATCCATTCTGGTTAGGTAACAAACAATTACTCTTTGACGTTATACATTTCAATCTTATATTGAAGATAACAGTTCTACGTGCAGTGACAAGTCCTGCTGTTAGGGCAGTGAAATACAAATAGTTCCCGTCGATTATGACGTAACACTGTGATGTTGATGCAGATTTGATTATGGAGCAACAACTGAAGAGTTTTGAGACTAGAGCAGTCTATATGGATGTAAGTTAAAGTCACTGGCACATATCACATATCTGGTTCCCCTATCGTTTTCCTTCTGTTCTCATTTCGATCTTCTCTGTTCGAGGACAATCACACTAGTCTTCTCCCACGGGTGAAATCTGTCGTAAATTTCTGCGAAATTCGTCACCTTCTGATGGTGGAGAGATAGCCTACCTGGGCGTGGACAGGAACAGTCTGTCGGCAGAGTTAGCACCCCCTGAACGCTCGTGAACCGAGCCATTAGCCAGAGAGGTGAGCGAGAGACTGCCGAGCCAATAGCGAGAAGAGTTGGCAATTCAACAAATGAAATCCGAGACGTCCCTGTCTCTCTCACCCCAATGAATCCAATGAATTCAACAAGCTTCTAATTCTGGGACTGAAAGATCTTAATCCTGGAGTGTTGATCTGTGGAATGTGAACTTTGTTGCAGGACGAACGTTGGAGAGATCGCGTCGTATGCATGCATAAATAAGTTACAGCATTATTGCTTGAGACAGCAGTCGGTCTAAATCTGAGAACTCGTGCCGAAAATTGTTGGCTACATAATATTCAGAAATGAACTGACGGCAGGTGATGTCACTTCATGCATCAACAGGACATGAAAGTCAAATGGAAATAGTTGGGATACAAACTGATAATAATGAGCGAAGAATATGAGAACATATGAAGAAAATAGCCCGACGTATACCACAGATGGACTGGTACATTGACAAAGGGTTAAGATGAGCATTCAAGTTTGTCAAAAGGAGGCAAACACTGTTGAAGAGCCACTCTGGAAAATTTGTGCCACTCGATAATAATCAAAGGCTGTTGCTTGGGGGAAGAAAAAACACAGGGTTTTGAGAACCCGATTCAAATCCTGAGATTCCGCTAAGAGTACATAATATCTGTACCATAAATCTGCAACAAAACCCATAAAAGGCTTATGGACTCGAAAACTGCTGAATGTATCCATATGAAATCTGGCACACAACATTATTGCATAAAGATCTGTGTTTCTACGTAACTCACAGAGCCCAAAAACATTTGCTATGTTTGACGTTATTCTAAAAGGGCGATAATGGTTGAACAGCAAACGCGAGAGTGTAACTTTGGTCCGAATTGTGCGTTCGATAGATTTGACGCGTTCAAAACACCAAACACGTTTTTTTAAAAAAAGTAACATTCAGTTTAGTCATTCACAGTACCAACATCAAGGTGTGCACGCTTGCCATGCACTTTGAGTGCCAGGGCACTGTCGGTTTGGTCTGTATTTAGACAAATCTCCTTCGAAGACCATGGGTTCTCGTCTAAGCTTAGTGCAACATACAAAAAGCAGTGGAAATATGGGTCGCTAATTTTCGCAAACTTCAGATTAAAGAGAGTGAATAGATGGAGACTCCTAGCAAGTTCATCAAGGGTTAAGAAGACCATAGCCCATTATCTCATTCTGGAGATGTTGGAAGAGTTATTTCCCTTGCTACCGCTATCACCAATGCCTGCAACTCACTTGCCAGGGGCAGTCACAACGGGTAATTCACTCTCTGCCTTGTTATAAATCTAGAGGTTTTGTGTGGGGCAGGCATTCTTTACAGATCGAATATCGTTATTTCGCTATGGAAATTCCTCAGTAATGAGCGACTGCGACAGCGAGGCCATTGATAGAGGGGGTGGGGGGGTGGGGGGGGGGGGAAGTCCCGATGCTGGCAGAGAAGAGTTGAGGGACTTATCTGTCCGCTTTGTTCGCACCTTCAAACTTCGGACGCTTCTCAGGCAGGATGTGATAAAAAAAAAAAAGACAAGGCATTCTGGGAAATTAGAGTGAGGAAAGTGGGCGTTTCCAAGAGGTGATAAATGAAAAGAATAGAGAGAATTTTTCAGTTTTTTGCCTTTACGAGCTATCAGTGGGCAGATTGTGGGGCCCGGCGGTAATGCAGGTCCAGATCTAGTTACCGTCTTCAATTCTTTCTGCTTCTCTTGATCTGAGGAAATAGAGAGAGTTTGTCTGATGATGCAGGGTCAGCTGACCCACATTCCACTGTGAGATGCACGTCAGTTTCAAGGATTTGTTATACCTTGATTATCTCATATACTCACTCACACACACACACACACACACACACACACACACACACACACACACACACACATACACACAGATATGCTCATAGAGATACTCAGATCCAGTCATGCTCATGTCTTCCCCCCCCCCCCCGCGACTCTTTCTCTCGCTCTCTTGTATAACTTCTATCATTTCTATATTTTCCTGAAAATTGTCAACAAGGACATTTGCATAGACAAGCTCTTTAAATAAGAAAAATAGAAGATTTATAATTAACTTGGGAATTCTGTTAAAGAGAAATTTAATACAAGCTCTTTCATTAAAGATTTATCTTTATCTTGGGAATTCTGTTTGAAGGAAATTTAATACATACTCCTTCATTAAAACATTCTTCACGCAGTCGTTATTTCAAAATAGAGGATTTTTAGTAGCCTAGGAATTCTATTTATTTTCTGGAAAGCCATAAACTGCAAACTTTGTTAACTTCAGAAGGAAATAACTTGGCAAATAATTTTGTCTCTGGACCCTTACAAATGTCTAATCTCTTTCAGTGCAAATTCTGCCTCGTTATGAATGTTAATAGCTTTCTTAATAAGGTCTTTACAAGTCTGGCAGCAAAGTTGGAACGCCAAACACCATACAAGTACATAAAATGTGACGAAGCCTCGGCCTTCTTTCACCTGCAGCTTTTAAAGTTCCCTGGCCACACAATAGCCAAACTGGCAAGTTCATTCCTCTGCACCCAGACCGTGACCCTTCAGCCTGCCTGGCCCAGTTTACGATCTCCAGTGAAATGCATTAAGCCCATCAATTGCTCACAGTTGTCTCAATCCAAGCCGTTTTATTATCCTCTGACCTGGGCCCGATCCACCCAGTCAAATTCCAATGATTCAAGCCGGAGTGACAGAGGGCGGAGCCTCCTGTTTGATTGACAGAGTCGACAGACAGTGAAGTCCTGCCTTTGTTGGTGTCGTTTTTATTTTGCTTTGTTTATGTTTGAATGCAGTTAGTTCTACCATTCTGCATCTTTTGTTGATTTGATGCTGTTGTATGTCAGGACTGAAAAAAAATATTTTGAGAGATCATTTGAATGCAAGACATTATTTGAGATTTAGCAGGACAAATTCTTCCGCCCATATATAGGCTCTTTTTTTTTTTTTTTTTTTTTTTTAGAATTTTAAATCAATCATGACCAGTGGGCTATTTATAGAATTCACATATCACTCAATTCCAAGAGCAGTTCTGCGAATATCTCCAAAGGTCTCCTTCAAATTTGTCAGTTCAATGTACAAACTTCATAGCCCGTCAGGACCAGACGTACATTATATGCTAAGGTTGGACTGGACATGATGAGACAAAACAATTTTATTGAACAATGTTAGGTTGCCTCAGATAGCTGTTTGTTTGCATATCATGAGGACATGAAAAGTTAGAGCGAGTCAAGCATTGTAAGTATTTATCATCTGTGCCCATATTCTTCTGGGCTACTAGACTCTGACTTCCGCTGGTGAAAGCAAAGTTGATGACAGTTTTTCACTATGACAACTACATTCATATTAGCCATATTATCTCGCCATATTCCTCCACAACAATGCACACTCCTGAAACATTGTCATAACAACTGCAAACAGAGAGCACCTGCAATAGTGGCCATGCCTGGGGGATAACTCGTACATGTCAGAACAAGGGAGGCTATAGGAATCCTGTGTAAGTTAATATAGTCAAGTATCAAGCTTTGTACGGCAAACATGGCCGCCCAGGGAGTTTCCTTTTTAGTTTTCCTTTCGGGCAATTTTCGGGACAATCGCTGCCTGAACATCGCCTCCCTTGAACAAATAAAGGCAGGGGAGAAAAACTCTAGATGATAAGGCTACAAAGAAAAGATCATAAAAGCTGAGTGCGGAATAAAAGTTGCAGTACTGAGCCCCCAGTGGCAGGGCATCCCAGCCAGCTCTCTGTGCCACTGTCAAATGTGAAGTGAAGAGTGGAGGAGTCTGAGTTGATGATCGGAGTCAAGTGGACCTGAAAGTAGATCGGGGGGCAAGGGGGGGGGGGGGAGGGAGGGAGGAGGCGGACAATGGCAGCTTTGTGTGTGTTGGGCTGTAACGTTAAGAGCTTTCTTATTGAGATCCTTTAATAGGGTCATCACACGGAACTCCAGTCAATTAAGATCGGGTGGGTGGTTGTCGCAAGATTTATAACATCTAATGGATGGCTTGTCAGCAGCCTGATGAATGCTTCCTCCCGTCTCGGCCCGACTGAAAACTACTGATTTTCCAACGAACTCTGTATCGTAGTGCTTATCCCTATCAACTGATCTGTCTCATAGCGAGAAAAGCTCTCAGTTTTTCCGCCGTTTGTTACGGCAAAATTAGTGGGAAACATCAATTTTCCTGTCCTAGACTACAGAGTCAGACAGGTAAATCAAACAGCCAGCTGTAAATAAACAGCGATAAAAGTCAAGGAGTGTCTGTTGTTTTGTAATGGATCATCCCGCCCCCATCCCTCTTGGAAAATTAATTTATCTTGATCAGATGAGTCAAATCCAATCAGGAAACTTGACCGTGTTGTGATTAAATGGTCAAAAGAACTACACGGACTACAATAATATTGCCATGTTCTGTGATTCTCCACACAAGGATATAATATTTTGCTGAACTTCCCGGACCAGTGATAATCCATCTTATTAAATTCTAACATTTACTTTCTTTACATCGGGCTCATTTCTAAATAACAACAACAATAACAATAAAAAGTTGAAGTAGTTCCAAACTTATGCTGTCTCAGTGAGGATAAATGGAGCAGTTGCCTATCTAACATGTCCGCACACCCGATAACTCCTCGCTCATTCGTGGATTTATGTCAGACAGAAACAGAGTTATCACATCTCAAGGGAATTAAATCGTGGTTTATTTTGAGTAGACTCAAGCAGAACCATAAACTTGGAACATTGGCGAGAATGGATTGTCATGGCCTATGCCAAACTACATACCAGTCAGTTATGAAAGAAAAATAGGAGTAAAGAAAACATTAATTTAATGATTTTTTTAAAGTGCGTAGATGATGTGAATGGGAGGGGGGGGGGGGGGGTAAAAAATATGACGCCTTCCTGGATTCAAAATGCTCAAGAGGAAGGGGAGGAGGGTGGCAGGATTGGAGGGAAGGGGAAAGGCGGAGAATGAAGGAACATTACTATTTTGTACTTTGATACCAAGAATATGTTTCGAAATCTGCGCCGGCCTTGACATTGACCTTTCTGTCAGCTGTAACTGCTGGAGACAACAGAAGCTCATTTTGTAACGACAGTGTCACAAAGCAAACTGGAAACCGATCGTAACAACATGATTCTTCCCAAATGTGCACATTGTGTGTGTTTGTATGTATGTGTGTTGCCCATTCTAGGTAAAATTATAACCAGATAACCAGGTAATCAGATTCTACACATGTATATATAGATTAAGTTATTTTTGCAGAACTTTTACCGTTTCCTACAACAAATCACAGCAAAAGAACAGACAGACAACAACAGCAACAACAAGTCACTCTTGGACTTGGTAGTTGATCAAAGCAAATGGGCAGACAGAAGAGAAGTGACACAGCTCATGGACATTAACAAGTGAACTAGGCAGAAAGAATCAAACATAATAAAACAACAAATCAATTAATGACAACAAGACTTCACTATGCACACACATCGACTGCAGTCAGCAGTTATAAAATTGTGTTTGGATTTGCTCATTTGTTTTATACTAACATTGTTTTGATATCATCTTTTTCACGTCAAGTAACTCTGAACGTTATCGAATCCGGCGCTGTTGCTGTTCTTGTTTATGTAATCAGTCCTATTGCCTCAATTGAAGCCAATAAAAATATACACTGGGGAGTATTTTCTACTATGATTTTGAGTGAAAGTCAAAATAATACTTCATATTCGACTAAGCAAAAACTTGGAAATCCCCGCCAGAATTTGTACCCCCTGCTATAAACAGAACACCCACTGATGTTTGTTACCACTCCGAGAATAATAATTGTCATCGGTCCCGTGCATTTTTTTAAAATGTGTTTTTTGTATGTCAATGGTAGTGAACAGTGTGGAGTGTTTGTACCCCCCCCCCCCCTTATAGAATTAGTCGGGGATTTCCAGCCGTTCACTTGGTCGGAACAAAATTGTTAACATGTTGGGAAACAAGATTATAGGACAAGCTGATCGAGTCTGTCAGAACAGCAGTTTTGTGTCAATAGTTTTTGCTTTGATTTGTTTGTTATAAAGTGTCAGTCATCACCAGATAAGACAAACTTTACGTCCTGTCATTGTGAACTGGAAAATGGTGTTTACTGTATGAAGACTGAAAACAAATCACTGGACGATTTCTTGTCTATTCCAGGCATTTTGACAGATTGGATATGAATGGCAATGCCCATATCCATGTATGACTGAAGGATCCGACTTTACGTTTATTTGAACCCTTTTTCATTCCCAAGAGAGGCTGGAACATCACTCTGTGGGACACGCACACGTATGTGGTTAGATTTGTATCAACGACATCATTTTCTTTCGCTGTTTATTTCTCGTTCTTGCAAGCTGCGTCCAATAGACAGAAATACCCACAAATACCTTGTCTACTTCAAAGATGAGTAACGAGAATATGGGTGGGAAGGAAGGTGGTTTTGTTCAGAAATATCTGCCTACGATAACAATAATAATAATAGTAATGATAATGATAACCTGCGGAGAAACTGAAATTTATAATCAGTCCCATCTTTTTTGTTTGTCTCTTGTTCGCCCAGTTCTCGTTTATGCCGGCAATGTTCAAGTTAGTCCTGATCTTGTTCCTCGCCAACAGTGTTGAAGTTGGCCCTGTTTTTGTTTGTTTGTTGGCTTAAATATTGAATGTAAATAATTGGTTTATACGCATTAGGAAATTATTTTACCCTGTAATTTTGAAAGCAATTTGGACAAATATCTACCGATCCACGATACCAACATGCCTTCCTTATCGTCCCTCAGCCAAACAAAATGAGCCCGTTTGTTGCTCCAAGTATATTCAGTCATTTGAAAATGTCAAGGATGATCTCACATATTCTCAGAGCATAAATTGGAATATTTTGCCAAGAGTTTATGCCCTTTGAAGCTGTTAGAAGCAGTTCAAGGAAGTCGGTCTAAAAAAGCAAAATAAATAAATAAATTTAATCTTCCCTCTCATTATGTAAATGGCTAAGATTTTGATCTGTCTATAAAAGAACATAAAATTTTGATAGGATATGTATGCAGATAATGTTTTCAGAACACACATTCATAATAATATGCTATCTAGATTGTAAAATGAATCTTCAGATAAGCTGCCTGCAGATGGCAAGATAAATAAATATAATGATATGATGTCTGGATTCTTGAACAAATCGTGCCTACATAATTATTTCCCCCTCTGTCTTCCTTTTCTGTTGTTGAATTGTACTTGGCCTTAAAGTGAACGTCTTTCAAATTTGTTGGATTTCACTATCGTGACAGCTGCCCATGGATGGCTATTGGACTGTGAGACATTTCTGCTTACGTCTCCAACACTGTGACACACTGCAAAGCGGAAGCGATCGAGAATGGCGGGAGATTTCTGCCAAATCTTGTAGTCTGGACAAAAGGCCGTTTTTTGTTTTCTTCGTTTATGAGCGAGACAGCCAGTAGTCCTAAAGTACGGAAAGAAAATGAAAAGAGTTGAGTGTTTCCCTATACAGCATAGCTGAACAACCACACTGAAAACTGATCCATATTATACCACCTAACGTGAATACTGCAGAGTTACCAATGCGATGGGCTGGCGTTACAAATCCTCTTCACTACAGCCGCCAAATTTTGTGGCGATTTGTGCCGGCGGTCAGAACTTACAGCACTACAGACATGCAAGATAAATAGATGTAAGCAGCCCTGCTAAAGATACCCCTCACCACAGGTATTGTGCAACCATATTTAAGACGACGATCCAGCCTATTTGCGACTTCAATCAAATGAAATACTGGACAAGAAATGAAGGACTATTTTACCTAAGAAATAACCATGAAAGGTTTTGTCATCTATTTCTACCATCAGGGACACCTTTTTCAAGCTGTCGCAGACTTGTTTTCAGACTAACTTGTTTTAGTAAACCAATTTCCCGTTTTAAGTCCTCTACATTATGATGTCTGTGTATGTCTGTATGTGTGTGGGTACATAATATTGTAGATACATATATAAAAAAAAAAAAGAAATAGTAAAAAGTGGTAACAGAAAAATGGGAAATAGACCACAAGGCACTACTATCAACAACATAGAACAAACTCCATTTCATCATGTTTAACAGGTAAAAATTTATTCACGTGAACAATAACCCTACATCAGTCACTAGACATATCGCCAAATTATCGATTTCTGTTTCAAAAAACAAAAGAATAAAACCAAAGCGCTACCACCTGTGGCCTCTCATGACCTCTCATGACCTCTCTCAAACTTCATCTCTAGTGTTCATAATCAATTCCTTAAGACAGCGACACATTCCTGTAGTGTGGCATGCAGAATAAGAGTAATTACTTTATGTAAATGACGACGATAAACGTTTATAATTCTGAGGACCTACCATTGTCTTTTTTTCTTCATTTGTGATTTAGCCTATCCTAAATGTCAGATATCATAGCGTAATTTTCCTTGCAGGCCTGCGTAAGAAGATGAAATGTGTGATTGTGCTTATAGAGGTAATTCATTCCTTGTCGACACCAAAACACAGTGGCGATAGATCAGATAGCCTTCTGTAATGCCGTGAGAGATCTATAACAGTCTAGGTTAAGGATATTCAAAAGGCCTCTTTGATATCGGTACAAGAACAGTCCAGACCGTGCAATTACTATAGGCAAATGATACATGGTGTATTGCTCCATTGTGTTCAGCTGGTCACTATCCTATTGTTCTTTCTATGCACCTCATTCTCTTACTGAAACTCTGGACTTCTGTTTTGTTTTTTTTCTACGGATTATTCGCATACACATGACAAAGAAGGAACCATTGCAAATATTTAACAAAAAATGTCTATCTCTCACTTCTCGCCCTCTGGATCATCACAGACACCTGCATAATAATAATAATAATAATAATAATAATAATAATAATAATAATAATAATAAATAAATAATAATAATAATAAATAATAATAATAATAATAATAATAATAATAAATAATAATAGTAATAAATAATAATAATAATAATAATAATTAATAATAATAAATAAATAAATAATAATAATAATAATAATTAATAATAATAATAACAATAATAATAATAATAATAATGATATTAATAATAACAGTACAATCTTTAATCAACTAGGAATAGTTAAAATGACCAAATTAACAAAATGAAGATACGCGTCCAAACAGGAAGTACCGTCAGAGCTCAACCAAAACAAAAAGTAAAACCTAAGTAAATGAGTTGTTGATATCAACATGTGACAGAAGAATCAACTTGTTTGTTTTATTTAATGTATCAAAGCTTAGACAGAACAGCAAATCTTTGGTATTCAGTCCGTATGACAATGATGAATGGACACACAAATAAAACTTAAGGTTTATCACCAGTCAGAAAATATACAATTTCATATACTTTTCACATAAAATGCATTTATTTACAAACCAGACACTTCAATAAAACGATACTTTCATATCCAACACAAACGTTTAAGACACAAAACAGTCTAACGAAAGCCGTAACACATTCCATTACATCTAAATGCTACGGTGTCTCCATGGAAGAACTAGCAGAAAGAGCATGGCCATTCAGTAGCCTTAGCTGTTGTGTTCACGTCATCAGAGCGCTTATCACTGGCCTAAAGGAGGCAAGAAATTTACGTATAAGAGAAAGAAGAAAAATTTCGTTGGCTTTGTAGATTTCCTATCTTGGCTAAATCATAAGTTAATGTGCAGCATATATATTTTACCTACGATGGAATTCCAAGACCTTAGCAAGCAAAGTGCACTGTGGCTGAGGAAGATGTTAGGAAAATTGCATTCCAGCTCATTTCTGGTTCATGCCATTGTCATCTGTCACATGGATAAATAGGTCTGAGTACAGCACATTTGTTCATAGTGAACTCGTCAGTTTGTGTACAGAGTGTATGATTATAATGTAACTTTGTTCTGTGGGAGGTGTGATCAACTTTTCACATTGTCGGAGAAAACCCGTAAACAGCCAAATGCGGAGCTTCTGAGAGAAATCCTAGGGCATTTTAATGCTTTATTTAAATAATTTAAATTCCTTATATTAGCCATAAATCATAATTGTTTTCTACTTTGTATTAATGAAAGAAAAAATGCCCACAATAATTAAACATGCTTCATTTTTGTCGAACATCGCTCTTGTAGAATTCCTCAATATTGGATCTGGCGTTTGAAAGACATTTGCTGTTGCAATCCGCCTCAATGGTCAAACCGTCACACGTCACACGTTCAAGTTGGTGATCATTGAATCTGTGTTGTTTCATCTTTGCTGCCAGATGATCAGATAGCGGGAGCTGAAGCTGGGGAAATATCTTTGTGTTTTGATACCGAATGCCTTGGGGGAGGGGGGGGGGGTACAAGGATGCGAGGGAGATCGGAACAAACGTGCAGGGGCTGGTCGGTGGGCAGAGACTGTGTACTTTGTGTGTACATTTGCGGTCATTCTACAGACTTGCTTCTCCCTGCCACATAACTGTCATTTTTGGAGCTTTAGCTGTGACAAACCTCCTAATTGCATTTTTGAGACAATTCCATCATTGTTCCAATTTGATTGATCGCTGCCGGGAAGCAGACAGTTTGAGATAATGACAGAAAAGAATAGCTATATTATGTATGTCATTCTAAATCTTTTTTGGATGTATGTGTGTGTGTGTGGGGGGGGGGGGGAGAGGGGGGTGTCTGGGTGTGTCTGTGTATGTTTTTACTTCACAGACAGTGGAAACGCTTTTCTTGTATCAGAGATCGAAACAACCTCACAACTACATTTATTTGTTTAAGAAAAAATAAAAATAAATAAATTCATAAAACATAAAAGAAAAGTAAAGACCTTAAAAAAAGCAACTGGAATTTCAAGCCGGAATATGTTAATCAGTTTTTGTTTTCTTTTTCAGATTTAAAGATTTTCCTCCCTCCATTGTTGTGGAGTGGCTCATTTCAAGAGATGAATAGACAGATAAAGTGAATGGGAAACAGAAGTGGTTGCGGTGTCGATCTGTGTTATGTGTACAGTTGTGCACGTTCTAGTTGGTTTACAACAAAAATTACAGTTATTGCTCAAATGGTTGTTTTGTGGTTACTTTAAAATTATAGCAAGATGTGATTGCTCGGCTGGCGACTCATCAAACCATCACCAATAGATGGCTCGGCTGGCGACTCATCAAACCATCACCAATAGATTGCTGGGCTGGCGACTCATCAAACCATCACCGATAGATGGCTCGGCTGGCGACTCATCAAACCATCACCAATAGATTGCTGGGCTGGCGGCTCATCAGACCATCACCAATAGATTGCTGGGCTGACGGCTCATCAAACCATCACCAATAGATTACCACTGACGTTTGTACAAACCATTCAAAAGTCGTCTTCACAGTGTTACAAAATAATGTTTTAAAACCTGATAAAAACATAGAGTTTGCAAGTCTGATGTTGATCTCGAGTGCTTCCCAACGGCCACTTGAACAGTGAATGTTTGAATGTCATGTCTTCATACTTGCACAAGAGAAAAAATATAACAAAAAACTGAAATATGCAACAGAAAATTTGAGAGATTTCAGCTTGTATTATCTTGGTTGTCTCAAGACTAGAAGAAATAAAAAAAAAAAAGAAAAAAAAGAAATGTCCCCAATCGAAACTATCACATTAATATCTAAAACACTGACCTGGGATGCGACAAAGAAATGTCTAACTACTAACAACAACTTCTGTGCAATAAACAGAACATTCACTGATTGAACAAATATTGTATTTTATCGTTCAGGATTTTCTACCTTTCATTCAACCTTTCCATCTTCACATTCAACATGTATGCATATAAATAAACGTGCATAGTCTTACTTTAGGACAAACTTCACAGTTCATTTCACCAGAATGATGGCCCAAACTGAGAATTCTAAAGATTCGAAAACTGACATTTATATTTCACCGCCTGAGTTTTGCTTGGATGACAAAGGATCAGGCTATCATATTGATTTTGCTTTCATCATGACTGTTGTAACTGTCATTGTTATCTATTGTTGTTATTGTTGTTGTTGTTGTTGCTGTTTTTCCTGAGTAGATTATGTATCTGGATAAAAACTGTGATATTTTCACTTTTCAATATAAACCAATCAAGGCGAAGTGTTAATTTTGCCTTTATTCCAACATAACACATTCATCGAGATTTAAATTCTAAACAGCCTATCAGAAATATATAACCATGACAGAGAAGTAAACCGCTCTAGTAACTCAGTGTATAGCATGTTACAGTCAAAGTAAAACTAACGAACAGTTCCCATAAATAAGACACCCACAAGCATTCATCTCATTCCGTACCAACAGAACAAGCTGTCCCAATACCCTATATACGAAAACCAGTTTGATGTGACATAAGACAACAGTCCACTCTGTGACAACACGACTGCTAGCAAGGCTCGCGCAAACGGCAGTGTTAAGGTGTTCGTTGACGACACAGCTGTTTCCTCAAGGCATTGAGCATGAAATTCAAATTACTTACGGTTCTTCACACTTTAAGCCTGTCAGCAAACATTATTTGAAACCAAAGATTAAGGTGACTTGCAGCATTTATTCACAAAGGCCACATTCAAGTTATAAGTTGCTGCTTTGTACATTGGTTTCTTTTCAGTTGAATTGGATCAAACAAATCTATTGGTAAAAAAACACAGCACACTGTGCAAAGGTACAGCACACTGTGCAAAGGTACAGCACACTATGCAGAGGTACAGCACACTGTGCACAGGTACAGCACACTGTACAAGCACGGGAAAAGGAGGGGTCTGAACGACACACTTCCTTGTCTAACTTCCTGTGCTGATGTTGTCGATACCTGGAACTTGTGCACTGCCCTGAGATTATAACAAGATAGAAGGAGACAAATCACATTTCCACAAGTTTGTATTAAAGGTTTGCACGAGCCTAGAAAGCAATATAGTTCAATATTTTTTTTAAACCACAAAACAACAATAAACGTGAACAACAAAAATTATTTCACATGACAGCATATTAATCAAACATGTCAAACTTTGTCATTTGTGTTAATCAAATGAAAAAAAAAAAAAGATCAAATGTGCATTCTGAGTACGAGAACGAGGTAGATTTGCGAATATTTTGGTCTGTTGACGTCATGAAAAAAATCTGGGGAACTCGAGCTGATGTTGAACTTTCTGTGGGTTTTCAAACATTCGGAAGTTCAAAAGAGTACAGGAGAAAAAAACATACCATGGACTGATGTTTTGACTTTTCTCTTAACACTGTGTTATTGTGATTATTGCAGCAAGAAACTATCACATAGATTTGCTACATTATACAACAGGAAGAATTTTCCGTTATTTTTCTGAACAAAGGGCTTGGAAATCCGTTCAAAACTTTGGAAATTTATAATATTTTCTCCAGGTTGTCACAGATTATTCCCTTACCTACTCCAAACCTGCATATAAAAATCTCAGATAAGACTGGCGTGCTCTTATGGAGCACATACATAAAACACTTTGAACAAAAGCACTGAAACCAGTTCAGATTTCTTCTCGGCGCAGTCTTAGTAGCTTTTCCTGATGGTTTTATGAAATACGACTGCGATAAACCCCATTTTTTTCCACATGGCAGACCCTATGACCATCTCATTAACAAGGTACAAAGAATGCTCTACGAGCACTCGCAGCGTCTCCAGTATGGTGACATAGACATTGTGAGGTATTGGAAGCACGGCCTAGTCCACATCACTCTGACAACCTTAGGACTGAATGCCACTCTACGTACACATTTCAGCATCAACCTCTCTGTCTGTCCGAGGATGTTGTCCTAAGTGCTGGCAACAAATATATTTTTAAAAAATGAAAACGAAAACAATGCTGTCGGTGAGGCAGACTGACCTGTTTGCCCTATGGATGAATACATCGCTACACCAAGCAAGTCGAAGCGTTTGTGACTGAACGCCAAATTTGTGGTTCAATGTGACAAAACTGCACATAACTCTGGGCCTTCCCTTCGAGTTCTGGTATAGAATTTGTCAGTGGGAAATACTTCACGTCACTTGAGGCGTCTCACAATGTTCGAGCTCGACAAAGTCTGCGCCTCTCAGTTCCACTTACGGGAGGGCCAGTCTGGAGACTTGAATGTCTCACTTGCAGTCCTGGAAGTTGAGAGAGAATCGGAGCCCGATAAAGCACTAGTCGACTTGATCAATAGTTTTAACATGGGCCTCTTCTCTTCATGAAACAGAATGAAACTGGGATCATTTACAGCCGCATTCCTCTACTGTCATATCCTGATAGTTTTTCAGCACTGTGTGACCATTTTCGTCCCTGTACAGCATAGAAATGGGCGACATTTTGATGGGCACACAGCAGACCATGGGCACAGCGCCGGGGTTGACCTTGTATACCCGGGCCTGCAGCATGGCGTGGTTGGAGGCTTTGGAGAAATAAGGCAAGGGCGCCATGCAGTCCCCGTGACAGTAGTAGGCACTATAGCCTGTAGGGGCGACAATCCAGTCATCCCAACCCACGTCGTGAAAGTCTACGTACAGTCTGTGTCTCTGACACATATTCTTATTGCCCTGCTTCTTCCTCCGCCTCTTCTTCTTCTTCTTCTTCTTTCTTCGCCGTCGATTCCGTCGGCGGTTCTTTTTCCTATTTTTAGCCTCCTCATCATCTGCATCGCGTCTTTTGCGCCTCAGTCTTGTCAATGGCTTAGAGGATGAGGATTCTGACGACGACCGTGAATATGAGGAACTAGTCGAGTCGTCGAGTGTGTAAGTGACCAGTAGTGGACGCTGGATCGCCCATTCCTTGTCCGGCAAATGGACGGCCCTGCGTAGCCGGACGTGGTTGTCCGTTGAAAGTGTCGGAGTCCGTGAGACCAGGCGGATCTCTAGTCCATGGTTGTGGCGGTGGTCACGTTTCCAGCGGCGCACGGCCGGCTGGATGTCGAAACTCTGCCAACTGGCGTTGCCCAATTTGACCACTCGAGTGTCCAGCAAGCGCGTGATGGCATCACCGTCAGGGCCCGGCGGCCGCATGATCTCGTGCACTTCAACTCTGTGCTGTGCCTGGGGAGAGCCTTGCCGTACTGGCCCCACCGCTCCCTCCCCGGGCTGTGGGGACACGGGATGGACATGATCAGTCGATGTTGGCTGTGAGGTCTCGGCAAAGATGCGCAGCTCGGCACCGGTGACCGCTTCCTGTTCCGGTATAGATGTGACGTCAAAATGGACTCTGGAACACAGGGGTGGCCGGCACTTGGGACTGTCGGAGTCTGAAATACAAGAGGTACAAAGAAAACGTTGTTAGTCTCGTGAGAAAACACATAATACAATGACAACCTGCTGAATACATGTGAAAGAGTAAAACAGAAAGTTGATATATTCAGGGTAGCTGTCTCAGAGCTCTGAAGGATTATCGTCCTTCATACTTAGTTCATGACTTTCCACATGGGGATTAGTGAGAAAATATTATATTAAATGTCCTTAAAAACTCACAATTAACAAAAAAAAAATGTGCACCTTATTGTAATAACATTCATTTTATTTTCTGATTTACAAACAGACCAGGACTACTATCGATGGAAACGTTTTTGATTCTGTAACAAAGATATTTATTTTTGACATTCATGAGAGGTCGAGCTTATCTACAGTACAAAGTCAGCCAGTACTTCTAAAAGCCCCACTTTCGTTTTTGAGCATCTGCTGACTTTGATGTTTTATCAAGCAGTTTGCGGCCTTCATTTAAAGTTAATGAGTTGGTGCGTGCGGTTGGTGAGCAAGACGAGAGCGCTGAGTGCATCCCAGTTCACAGGTTATCCGGGGACAAAGGGAGTGAGTTAACTGTTAGCAACTCAAACCCCTGAGGAACCAAAGTGGATCCTGTTCAGTCAAACTTGTCGAGAATTTAACCTCTTTTATCAGCCCACCCTGTTGTCGCCTTATCTTTTCGTTATTATCACTATCGTTTTCCTGTTCTCTTTCTATTATTTTATCTTTTTCTCCTACGCTCATCCAGTCTTAATTATACTTTCCCATTTAACAGATCACACATCTCACCTTTGGGGCGCAACTGATATATAAATCTTCTGAACGAAATTTGTGCAAATGGATAGAAAGTAAAGGTATAATTGTCTGCTTCACAGGAACAAAAGCTCAGTACAGAGAGAATTTCACGTGTGTATTTTCATAAACAGCCATTTTGTTTTTCTGTTGTTAAAAACAAAAACATCTGCAAATGAACAGATCTCAGTCTCAGAGCTGTGGCAAATGACAAAACTGCACGAAATCTGCGAGAACTAAAATCCAAAACAAATATAATACATTGCAGCTCATAAAACACAAAACAGCCCGATGTCAAAGTGCAACATAAATTGATGAATCGTCTACAAAAACGCATTTTGCTTTTTTCTTTCTTTGCTATTTTGCTTTCTTTCTTTCTTTCCTTCTTTCTTTTTCCTAGTACAGATTTAAGGTCATTTTGCCTAAAGGTTTCTGAGTGAATTGAAAATGCAAGTGGCTGCAGGATCATCACGTGGATTCTGTAATATCGGCGACTGTTAAATGAAAAGACACTTCTGAATAAAGGAATGACAACAGAAAAATAATGTGCATGAAAGAATGTATAACTACGTGTGTGTTCATGCAAACGAAACAAAATAGAGGAACGAGAGAGAGAGATGGAGAGAAAGAGCGAGAGAGATAATATAGAATCAGAATATGACGAAAATAAAAGAGGTGGTCGAAGGAGAAAGAAGATTTGAAAGAGAAAGAAAGAAGAATGCAAAAGAGAAAAAAGTTGAAAAGACAGAGAGATGGAGCGAGAGGAGTCGTAAGAAGACAGGAGGTGGGCCCAAGCTGAGAAAACTACCAGGTCTGGACTTGTCTGCTGTGATTCTGCCGGGCTGATCCGTTAACCGACATAAGTTCTTCATACAATACCCTAATCTTCACAGAACACCCCTCCCCCTTTCTCTACCCCCTCCCCCCCCTTTTCTGTAACAACCCCCGCCCCCTTTCCCCTTGCCCTCCCTTCTTCCTTTCCCTATTCCCTCCCTGACAACAACACACACACGCATACGGACCAGCGCACACACATATACATATATATGCAAATCGCAATTACTTTTCGGTCTGTTTGTCCGTCTATTCATCTATTACTTGTTTATCTACCAACCCATCTATCTGTGGACTTACCCATCTACTTATCGCACCTCATCCCATACCGATCAATTTACTCTTCCACCTTGGCTACAACTGTATGTCTATACGTTTCTCCTTTTGTCTGCTTAGAGATCTATAGCATACAGCTCTATCTATTCACCTCTCCCTTCATCTTTTCCCTTAGAAAACCAAAAAAAGGCCCTCACAACGCAGACACAAGCGCACAAATATGCATGTATTCAGAGATCCAAGACCCGGCATTAACCAGCCAATCGAGCTTGAAGCCAAACATAATAAGGCCCTTCTGTGCTCTAATCTTCATATAATAAGTTTGATCAATGCAATTACTGGGGGGTGCACATGGCAAACAGTGGCGGCGCTCAACATTGAGAGGGTCCCCGGTACACTGGAGGATTGTATAGCAGTCACAGCTTAAACTGTGGCAATCTCCGAGCTCCACGCCCGGCATGTCTTTGACTTCTGAAGAAAAAACCTCTCGGGACTGAGAACAAAACAACAAAGAGAGGACATGATCACAACAAGAACGGCAACAACGTCAGCTATGGTGATAGCGGTAACATCCACCACGACAGCAACAGCAGCAGCAGCAACACCACCATCACCAACAACAACGACAGTAATAACAACAGCGACAACTATATCAACAACCGCAATAGCAGCAACAGCGACAACAACACGGGCAAAAACGACAACAATGAATTAACAACAACAACAACAACAACACAAACAACAACAAAAACAACAACAACAACGACACCATTCAAAACAGAAACAGGCTGAAGTCAGGCGATCATTTTTGTTATCAAAAGCAGGTCGGTGATCATACAATAACTGTCTCGCACGCACTCGCTATCGAAGTCGCTGACACTTGTGAAAAAACTAAATAAACTGATAACTCAATTTCTCTGTCATTTTTCCCAACAAAGATTAAACAGATCAGATACGAGCAACTCGGGTCTCTGTGCCCATACATCGCTATCAGCCGCCAACAAGTTTGGGAGAGAAAGAAAAAAAAAAAAAAATCAACTCTTGAGCCAAATTGGATAGTGAAGTGCTAATATACAATACATATTCCCTGTCTCTAGCTTTCCAGCCCCACCTCTCCCCTCCACTCAGGCCACAATAGGTTTGTTGCTCAGATGTCAGATGTAAGAGAAAGAGAAAGAACGGGGCCGGGGGGAGGGTGGAGATGGGTGGAAGGTGAGGGTAGGGGGGCGAAATAGAGACAGATTGATAAGCCTCTCTTCGCCTCAGTGTCATAACCATCACCGTCCGTCTGTCCATCCATCAATCAGTTTGTCTGTCCGTCAGTCTGTCCTTTCGTCCACCCGTCCGTTCATCCCTCATTTCCTCTCATATCAGTATTCCTCCCGCTCTCTCTGTCTTTTCTATTTTGTCTCTTTCGCATTCTTCTCTCCATTTTGTTCTCTTTCAGTCATCCATCCATCCATCCATCCATTCACTCATCCATCCATCCATCCATCCATCCATCCATCCATCCATCCATCCATCCATCCATCCAAACATCCCTACAGTCTTGTCCGACAATCTTCGGAATTATGTTTGTAGTGTCAGTGATTTCAAAAAGAACAGATATAACTATGCATGCAGACATATAATCCGACTGTGAACCTCATATTATTTATAACGATTTTGTCAACATAATCCAAACCAATGAACAATTTGTTCTCCAACCCACAAAACAGCACAAAGTTTCGCGCTGTCATCCATCCCCACAAACTACAAACAATCATTCATGCACAGCAGACGATAACAAATACAAGCGCTAACATGGCAAGTCCAGTCAACATAGACTGAGCATCTGTAATGATCAACTCAGTTTTTATTTATTTATTTATTTATTTTGTAAAAGTTGTTTCATCCTGATGTCTGTTTCAGAGACCTGGACTTATAAAGTGATTGTTGACTAAATCCTCAATAATTTGATGATGTTGAACACAACCTGCTCCTTCCATTCTCTTGTTGTAGACGCCCTAAAAGAAGATTGAAAATGAAATCTATATTTTAGCGCTTGAATAGCTTTTTTTTTTTTTTTCCTAACGTTTATTCATTTATTTATTTCATATTTCAATTATTTATTTTTTTAAATTTTATTTTGTGTGTATGTGTGTGTGTATGTGTGTGTATGTTTTGTTTGATATGCGTACCAAATTGCAGTATGTGTCTTGAAATTCATAATATGTGCAGTGATCACCGTAAAGACGACACTGTCATAACTGACTACAAATGAGATAGTTTTCTCCTCTTGATAATACTGAAGAATTCTGTTTTGGCGCTACAATTTTGGCCTTTCATGTCATACTTGCAGCCAGTAGATCTAGAGCCATTGTTGTTCACCCTCCCAGTGGTCTTTCGTTGTGCAAGTTACCTCAAATAAATGAACAATTAGAAATAAAATTATGTGGGATAAATTCCTGAACAAAGATAAGTTAAACCACTGAAATGTCTCTACCTGTGCTCTATTAATGTACGACCAGTAAACCCAAATATGCAACAACAATAACATGCAGAATAATCGGACCTAAGTAGCCATAAAAAGTTGCCCTGTGTAAAAAAATAAGTTATGGAACAAAGCAAACTCTTTCAGCAGAAATAGGATTACACAAGTAATGCAAAAATTACATACGCCGTTTGTGAAAAATGTGCTTATGAAATCATAGATATTTTATTTATGAGCAGGCGAATGAAAAAAACCTCTCTATGGAAATCAGCGCTGAGCTCAGGGGAGATAATCTATCTGGTTAATGTCAAGAGTTATGCCTTGCAGATTGCGCTCGATGTAGTTAAAATTCCGATCTGACGTGAGGGATTATTTTTGTTTCAAGCCGTATCGCTGGGCTGCTGAATGGCTCGTACATTCAGGGACAGAGAATATAATTACCGCCAATAATACTTGGCTATGCTTAATTACACTTGCATGGAAGACGGTTGGCCTTTCTTCCCTCAGATCAGCGAAGACAGGAAGGGGAGGGGAGGTGTCACT
>JBCEWB010871672.1:2529-15896 GCA_039654565.1 Peronia peronii
TTACTGTTAAGTAAGTAATGTGTACTGTTGCAAATCTGTATTACTGTTAAGTAAGTAATGTGTACTGTTGCAAATCTGTATTACTGTTAAGTAAATAATCTGTACTGTAGCAAATCTGAATTACTGTAAATTTGTGCTGCAGGAGATGTGTACTGTTGCAAATCCCTGCTACTCTAAATCACTGGACAGTTGCAAATCTGTATTGCACAATATTTCATTTCACCATCTCATTTCATAAAGGCCCATATTTTGGCCTCATTGCTATACCCCTGCTCACACCAAAAGTCTTATTTCCAAAGCACTCACAAGTAACAATGGTGTAAAGTTGAATGAACCTCAAATATTCCGTGAGAACTGGGCATTCTGTTGCATGTAAGGACTAATCGTGAGTGTTACAGAAATTCATTATTGCCATCTATGGTATGTGCATCAAGCTGGGGAAATGTTTCTTGACTCTCCCTTGTTCTAATGCTGTGAATAATATTTTTGTCTGCCTGTAATATGAAGATATCTTACAAAATTCTATATATTGTGTCTTATCAACTGTGAATGGAATTTCCTTTTGAGGACAAATAAAGCTCATCTTATCTTATCTTATCTTAATTTACAAAGATATCACTTTCGAATATGCACATATGCCAATGTCCCTCCTTCTGCAATCTGCCTTTGAAAAGTTACACACATTAGGAATTTCTGGGCAAGAAAACATTCACTGCAGATAGACAGGACAAGAACAAGCATACAAAATTACAGACATAAGCCACAAAGTCTGAAGATGGAAGCTGAAGGTGATGCACAAGGCACAGAAGACAACAGAGCTACTGACATATCTTAGCTGAAGACTGATCTGTACTGAACTGCTATTTTGTGAAACTTTCATATCTACCACAGTGCTGAATGGATCAGTTGTGAGCTGCTACTTTATAACACTAATACATCTCTTAAAAAAACTCCTCCTTTGTAATTAGTTGTCCAATTATTACTGCTTCACTGTGCGTGGTATAATACTGTAAAGTATAGCACCAATAGTGCAAAGGCACAAGTGGCTTTTTTCAGAACTATGAAATGCATAACTGCAAGCTGCAGTTTGTTATACTATTTCATCTCCTGTTACAAGCTGCAAATTGTAAAGCTGTCTAATCTACTACATATGATATGACACACAAAAAGCAGAAATATTCAGCCATCTACATTATCTAGCTAGGCAAAAGTGTCTCCTCTTTAGCCGTATGAGGTTATCTTACAAAACTAAACTTTGTGGCAATGCACTTTGCATAGATGGCTGGTATCGGATTTTCCAATTGTCTATATAAAGTATTACCTGATAAAGGGATCATTTCGACTCATCCAGAGTTTACTATTGATTGACTATATTATAACCATCTTACCCAAGATGACTGAAAAATTTTTGTCTTCGTATTTTCTTTTGAAGACTGCACTCTCTTAGAATATCTATTTAAATGGTAAATTTATAGGTCCAAATTACATATCTATATGTAATGTCAGAACAAAATATTCTATGTCAAGTCCATATCAGAAACAAATTTAAGATTTCATATTCAGTTTCAGAATTAGATACTAATAAAAAATTGTGGTCTAAGTTTCAAGTCAAATATAATATATTAATCAAAATAAATTTCACGGCTGCCATTGACAAACTAGTCCTGAATTAAAATTACAAATGACTTGTGCTTGCCTATCTTTCACAACACAAAATGAGACAAATTAGTCCTTATTCCATTTACAAATATACTACATGGCAGTCACAATCTAGTTCTCCAGTATGTAGCAGTATTAACTTTTTCCTCATATCTAATGCCACAAACAAATGTACTAGACTCTAGTTTACACTTAAAATAGTAAGTTGTCTTTAAAACAATTATCAAAACAGAATATAATTATTAACTTTTTTTTTCTGTTTAATGTCAAACTCAATTTCACTAGTTAATATTTGAAGACAGTAAGTCTGAAGCAGATAAGGATAAAAAGAAGATATGATCTGATAAAGAGGCAGGATGGAACATGCCGCTGCTGACGAGGCAAGCTATACAGGAGTTGCTTCCCATCACCGGCAGTTAGTGGTCGTAAGCACCAGCAGGAAGGAAAGTCATCGACTACAGTGTGCTACTCTGTGTTAGTGAGGGTGGATTACAGTGGACTGAAAACTCATTATTTATTGGCTCAAACTAACCAGTGAGAGATATTTCAAACTCAACTGTTTGATATACACAATCAAATGGGCCATTTCTTTTCAGCCCAACTTATTTATCTTTGCCTTTGTCAAGTACAAGAGGAAAAACATAGACATTGTAGGGAAGGGAAAAAAACAACTTTTTCTCCTGTTATTTCAAATTTTGTGAAGCAAAACATTACAAAAAAAATTATCACTGTGAGACACAGATATTCTCATCATATGGTGAATTTTCCAGAATTGTACTTATATTTCAAATAATAAGAGAAAAAGCAATGTTTTTGCCTTTCTTTACAATGCTTGTATTATAGCACTTGTACTTGACAAAAGGAAGAAATTTGGCTGACGGTCAAAATGGCTCGTTCGATTTGACAAATTAATTCAAATGGCTATTTCCTTACCCAGACATGGCAACAATTTAATAAGATTAGTTACCCATGAGACTGAAAAAAATATCTGCAAGCAATCTTGTCTTAGACCAATAATAATGATTACTGACTTGACAGAAAAAGATATAAGGTATTTCTTAATTGCTCAGATTTGAAGGTGACAACATATAACGCTTCCCATTTATACTTTGTATGAAGAGCCTAGCATTTGGTTGATATGTTGAATTAAGGGTAAAATAAACCATATCATTGATCCCATTGCATATGGGCGAACATGGGAAATTTCAATTTTAGTTTCAGGACTCGCCCAGTTGAAAAATTTGATGATTTGAAATGTTTATTAAAACTTGTTTATTTCCCCATCGATTTTCATTGTTTGGATAAATGGAGTTTTTGACATAATCTTTCATACACAATAAAGATCTAACTACAAGCATGAACAAATGAGTAAAAATGAAAATCCAAATTTTACATGTTCATCCCTAGGTGACGGGACAGAAGATATGTTAATACCTGAAAATGTTCATATTTGTTCTTTTTCTCAGCAATTCTTTGAATCAGCTAAGAATTATACCATCTTCCCTAGTATGATCCCTATCTACTATAATGCTGATTTTTTTTTTTTCAGATTCGATTAATATTGATAATTCGATTCTCTTGAGCTTTCAGTCCAGCTGTCTGTCTTACTTCCCAGATATATGGAGATTGGCCATATGTATGTGTATGTCCATATGAATATGTGAGTCTGTTTGGTAAAGTTTTATTTGAAGAGATAGCACTCCCATTTTCAATGAAAATACAATTTTGTTCAACGACTCTCAGCTTTAAACAGCACATGATTTATAGGTTAAAGTTTATCACCAATAATAATAAAAGAGCATTTGCTACTGATTTCAACAAAATATACACGATTGCCAAAATAAAAGGTATCCATGTATAAGTTTTAGCTCACAGTGATAAATCTGAAAGAATAAAAATTGGATGTACTATCATTCAGAACAAAACACCACTGTTTATGTGTGAAAATATTGGGTCTTTATGTGTAAGTGCACCTGTGTTTATGTGTGTATATTACATGTATATCTATGGCACGTCCACTGTGTCTACACGAGTATATAGTATGCATGTAAGTATGTGTCGCTGTTAAATGAAGAAAGGGTTATACTTACATCCCCCGTAACCCCCGTTAATATGATGCTCCAAAGGAGGGTACTGGATTACTGATGAAGAGAATATAAAAAAAAACAAGGATAGATGGATGGAGAGATGAATGAATTAAAAAAGTTTAGGAGCGAAGGACTGTGGAATCCTCTGACATGCCAGTTCTTTTTATTATTTTCATTTGAATCTTTTCTTTTTTTTCATCTGAAACAATTAGACCTAAACGACTAAAACAATGGAATATTAGGAAAAGAAAGGGGTGAAAAGCTATTGCAATAAAATGCCGTCTATAACTTCAGTTTCAGAGTTGGAGCAATATGTAATATTGACAATCCAAGTGAAATTAAAGAGACAGGATATGTCTGGATATCGATAAACATAAAGGATTTATCTCCAGAACTGGCATGTTGTATTGCACAATCTTTTCTCTGTGGATTACATTCGAAATTATTTGAGATAAACTGGGGAACTCAAGAATTAAAAACAAATTGTCAAATGCGAACACATGGGATTTAAGAGAAAGGAAATAAAGGCGCACGCTCATAAGCACAATGCACATCAAATAAAAATATATTTTAAAAAAAAAAAAAGCAAAGCAAAGGAATTTAAATAAACAAACAAACAAAAGGCTTAGCTAAGTATGGGAAATGGGATGATGGGAATGGGGCAGGAGAGAGGGGATAGCAAAAGCACCAAATAAAAAAAAACAAAATAAAATTTAAAAAAAAAAAAGGTAAAAAAGGCAAACATCATGTATGAAAAGACTGAAAGTAACAAAACTGAGGATTCGATAGCGCCTCCCACGTTTCTCTCTTGTGTTAATTTTGTGCAAAAGGAACTGTAAAGATTTCAATAATTAATTATGACTGGAGGGGAGACATAAGTGATGACCTATTTTGGGTGAGTGGGTTAGTTCTAAAAGTAGACTGGGAAATTAAGAGAACTATTCAAGTTTATAACAGTAATTCTCATCTGGTCATCTAAGGGAGGGAAAAGAGTGAGTGAGATGAGGAGGGGGCTGCTTGACCATATCCCCATTTTGATCAGTTAAATCTGTTTCAGTTGACATTTTGGAATCTGATGCCATGCCAAAATTGTTCAGCTGGATCTTTTTAGTCCTGAAGTTGACATATTTATATTGACAGTAATTGGGGACAAGTCATAATTTTCCAATTTTTGTGGATAGGATCTTCTCAGTCCTGAAACTGATGGTTAAGTTAGATAATTTGGGAATCCTACCATATGGTAATACTGATGAGTTCGACCTATGTAGATCTGGAGCTAACCATTATATAAAACAACATGAGATCTGATGATATGCCAATTTTGTCCCCTTGAATCTTTGTTAGTCATGATGATAACATTATACAATTTGAGGTCCCACTATTTGCCAAGTTTGTAGACCTGGATCTTTTTGGTCACCTCAAGCTGACTATTTTTCCATGCTATGACAACAGAGAGTCTAATCATATGCCAACTTTGGTTGGTTGGATCTTTTTCTAGCCATAATTAAACAGCTAGGGAGATAATCATGAACCAGTTTTGCTTCCTAGAATTTCTTTGGAACAGACGTGGGAATATGACCCCATAAGGTCATTATAATACACCAATTTCATTTTATTGGATCTTTTTATAAAGTTGAAATTTGAAGCCGACTTGGACAATTAGAGAATGTCATTACGCTGACCAATGGTCAGTGTTCAGAGATAATGTGAACTGAACTATATGGCTGAAGCCAGGCGGGGTGGCTAAGTCATAAGGCAGATGCTACAGCATGCAGCATTACATGCGACATGATGGGTTTGATCGATACAAAAAACGACGTGATATGTTCATACACTCTAGAAGATACAGTTCTTAATTCTCACTGTAACTTTGTTTCAATGGATAAACAAAATTGTCACTTTATACTATCACAACAAAACTGTTGTCATTTTATTCTACCATGCAAACAAATTATCATTCTGTTCTACACAACTACAAGATAACCAGTTCTAGCTTTGTTCCAAGGGATAAACAACTGTCACTTTGTTTTGTAGGGGGAACACTTTGTTCCACCAGGTAAACAATTTGCCACTTTGCCTTATCAAGTAAATAAATATAGTATTGCTTTGGTCTATAAGGCACACATTTCGCAGGTCAATAAGAGTCTCCTTCTCAAACTCCGTATATCATATCTTCGGGGAGAAGTCTATCAACTTCAAGAAACATAATAAGCCTCTGTGATCAAATTATGTAGGGATCCATGTTTAATCTCTGAAGCTGCTATTTTAACCAATTTATCAATCTTGTTTCAGTGATGAAAAACTGTTTTCTGCTTGAATATATTGTTCCACTAAACAAATTGTTCACTGTATTTCCTAAAGCTTCCAAAGCTTTTGACATTATTAGTAACATGTTTGCACTAGCATCAGACAAATATCGATTGATAGGGTCAATAAGGCTGGTAACCCTCTGATTACCAAGAGTCAAAGAATCTTTCCTTGAATGGAGTGTTATTGGGTTTTTGCTTATATTGTTTTATGTATATGAGTAACTTGTGACCTGGAAAGTTAACCAGCCGAGATAACCACCAGCAGGAGGTTGAAAGGCATAATCAAACCTTCCCGTGCTTTAACCATGAATTAATAGGATCTTATTCACCTAAAATGCTTCATTATATTATCATGCCCTCCAATGACCGCATCAGTTTCTATGTGTGTTTTGGCAGCCGAGAGCTCTATTAATATTTATAAATGATCAGAGGTCACAGCCCCTCCCTTCCTCTCACTCCTGCTCCCCCCTCCCATCCCGTCCTCCCCATCACAGATACAAAGCTGCCCTTCTAGTGTTCTGTGACAAAGACAGATTCAAGTTGATGATAAGATGCGTCATTATTAAGAGAGACGAAGAGTCCCAGTGTGAGTGTTAGTGAGGGTTCTGACAACCTGGATTGTAGTGTTATGTTAAGTACAGTGGCTAAATGACAGTGACAGACGATCTATTGTCTCTACCTGGACCTAAGTCACTCTGGTCTCCTGTAGACATTTCAATAATGGTCAAACAATCAAAGATGGGTGATGATCCCCAACATTTGTTGAGTGTTCTTGATCTTAATAGTGTAAGGATCTGTAATCTAGCTCTACATGTAACCACATGAATAGTGAACCAAACCTATCCAATGGTTATTTTGATATCCATCTCATGAAGAGGTGTATATAAAATTCTGTTTTTTTTTTTAAAAACCGGAGACCGTTTTTTCTGTAAGCACAGCGAGAATTATATTCTCACATAGCATGAGCAGCATACTGATAATGCTATATTAAGTCCTTTTGTTAAAACAACATTAATTTTCCAGCTGATGTTGAACTCCCTTACAAGTGTATGTACTGCACTGATACGCCCTTTCATGAGATGGTGACGCTTTCCAACTCTAGCACCAATGCCTTAAAGCCCATATTTACTTCCAACTACTCTACTACATGGGTCCTGTGATCTTCAGTATGCTGGCTGCTATGCACAGCATCAATCACATCTACATCATGACTTTTTCAGTCCAACTTTTGCTTGCTATTTCCAGATGCCCTGACCATGCCCCTCCATTCTATCATGATTTTCTAATATGGCCTATCATTTCTAAGACAAGTTACCATTTTCACCTGATGTTACTGCCAGCTACATGGATGTCAGTTCAAGCAATAGCTGGGGGTGATAAATGCATAAACTTTATAGCTGGGGTGGGCGATAAATGCATAAACTTTATAGCCGGGGCAGGCAATAAACAGATAACTGACAAAAATACAAAACGATCATGTCCTCCGTCTGAAGACAATTAAGTCAGAGAACGAACACTCACCATGACTATAAGCATCGCAGTCTTTTTTCTCACTACAGTTGGGCCGATTTCTGTAATACAGAAAGAGACAACATAGATGTCAGAAAACGGTCCAATTCTCATGGACATATCTAAGATCCACATGCACCTAGTGAACCTAACACCACATACTTATACTTACTGACACATACAATTATTTCACTTCTACAAATCATACAAATATGAGATTGTGACATAAGGTTGTGAGTTTTTTTGGTCCCTGATTATCACAAACAAAACTTTTTTTGTTTTATGTTTTCTTTTTTCTGACTCACAGCATAGCTAAAATTCCGTTCATCTTTCTTGTATCTTGAGCCCTGTGAATTTAAAATGTAAACACATTTTCTTTCTGCGAGTCAGAAAAGGGAAAATATCAATAGCAGAAAGTGTCATATGTGATGTGTGTGATCAGGGGACAAAAAATTCACTACTTTTTGCGACATTCTCTTATATCGACACAGATGTTGACAACATATCTACATAACAATTAATAATAATTATAATCAACGTCATTTATATAGCACCTATTCCCCTACAAAACTGATTCTGAGTGCTTTACAACTCATTACTGCCTTTATTAATTACTAAAATAGAACCCATGGCCTTTGCGGGTGATTGTTTAAATATAGGCCTGCGACTCAAAGTGTATGGCAAGCGTGCACACCTCGATGTTGGTATTTTGGATGATTAAAGTGAATGTTACTCAAAGAAACCGTTTTTGATGTTTTGAATGCGTCATTCTATGGAACGTACAATTTGGATCAAACACTCTCGCAAGTTTACTTTTCATTTATTATTGCCTTTTTAAGATAATGTCAAACACAGTAAGCTTTTTCGGCTTTATGTAAGTAGAAACACAGATCTTGATGCAACAGCGTTGTATGCCAAATTTCATATGGATACATTTAGCAGCTCGTGAGTCCATAAGCCTTTATTGGGTTTTGTTGCAGATTTATAATATAGCTTTATACTCTATATGTTTCTCTCTCTCAATTCTGTGCCATTGTCTGTCCATTCATGTTCTTAATATCAAGCCTTCTTCCTTTTTCCAGTACATGCACTTTAGAATCAGAGGAATTGCCAAAAGTTTTGATCAGTCCTGAAGACTTAGCTGAACACTAGCAATGTCAAGGTTACTTACCTGCGTAACAAGATGATGATCATGATGGTGGCTATGGCCATACACAAGATGACTGCCACGATGGAGCCAGCGATGATACCAATGGGGGTGCTGGAAGCTGTGGATGAACAGAGGATCAAGGCCATCAGTGGTCATGATAGCAATATCAACACAGAGACAAAGAGAGCAGGAGAGAAGAGAGAGTGGAAGAGAGAGGGAAGGACAGGTTTGTCAAAGAAAGGAATATAAGAGGAAGATATGGAGAAAAAGAGAGATGTGCCAGACAGAGGAGGACAGAAAGAAAGAAAAAACATGAGTTATCAGAATAAATGAAAGAGAGAGAGAAAGAAAGAGAGAAAGAAAAAACAAGGAAAAGAAAAAAAGAAAGAAAGAAAGCAAGAAAGAAAGACAAAGAAAGAAAGAAAAGAAAGAAAGGAACAAAGAAATAAAGAAGAAACAAAAGACAGAAAGAAAGAAAGAAAGAAAGAAAAAGAAGAACATATCATAGACACAAAAAAGAGTAAATGCCACAAATAAACATTAGGTGAGAAAAAGATACACAAATGTCTGAGACATATAGCAGTGCAGAAATGAGCAAAAGATTGACAGAGGAAAAGAGATGGAGTGAGAGATGGAAAGAGAGAGTGAATAGCAAAGAGAGATGAGTACACTTACATTCCTTTTGACCAGTCTGCACGATCAGCGGCTCACTGAACTCTCCCCAACCCGAGCTGGTCTCGCAGCGAACCTGTGGAACAATGAAGATACTGATGATCAACCTTGTGAGTTGACCTAAGCTGGACATAGCTACTATGACTTCTAAGGTGTTGTTACAGGTATACAATTCCTACTTACTTTCTTCATTTTTCTTCTACTCATGAACAAACATTCACCATCCCTCTTTCACTCTCACTCTCTCTCCTATCTCTCTCTCTTAACATCTCCTTTCTTTCTTTCACTCTCACTCATTTCTCTCTCTCTCTTCCCTCACAAATATCCACCGGCTCATACAATAATTGCCTAAGTCGTTTTTCTGCCAAACTGAGTTCAGGCTATAGCTGAATACTTTGAGTTTCTTGGTACAATGGTTGTTTGTTTTGTTTGTGTTGGGCTTTAACAGCACATCAGCACGATCAAGGCTATACTGTTCCTTACATGGTACGTTCGGGGCAATAAATTGAGCTAACTGGTATGCTATGAGTTTCTGTGTGGTCACTCTATGATTGATGAATACTCAATGATTCACAATATATGAGACACAACAGTTCTGTTACTTATTCTTGAATTGGAGAGAAAGGGGCAATGCTGTATGTTGAGAATGATGAAAGGGGGGGAGGGTGCACAGAGGTGAGGTAGATGGGGGAAAGGGGTAGCGATGTGCACAGAAGTCCAAATGGAGAATGAGAAAAAAAGAAATGAGAGAAGCATATAGACTTGAGTTCAAGCTTGCAGTAGTGTTATAGACAGAAAAGGGGAGAGAAGGAGGGGAAGGGGAGGATGACTGGAATGAATAGTGAATTTTATGATCTCACACTAGACAGTGTGAACGAAAGGAAGAGAGATATCTTTGTGAATGACAGGGGTGGGTGATGAATGAGCAAAGTACAAAAGAATGAATTTTGTGGAAGCGATAGATTATTGAAGGGAGAAAAAGAGAGGGAGGGCCGTATGCTATAAATGATATCAAGAAAATGCAATGACAACATATAATCACATATGGAAAGCTTTATAAACAAGATCATTCACTGAAAGACTAAGAGCAAACAAAAAGAAACAGACAGAAAGATAAATTGAATGAAAGAAAGAGACAAAGAGAAAAAAGAAAGAAAGAAAAGAAGCTAAGAAAAGGTAGGAAAAAATAAGAAAGAAAGGAATGAAAGAAGAAGAAAGTGAGGATGGAGCAAAGGAAAAGAAAGAAACATGGAGCGGAAGGAAATGAAGAGAGAAAGAAAAAAGTAAAGAAAGGAAAGAAAGAAAGTAAGTGAGAGAATGAAAGAAATAAAAAAGAAAGAGAGAAAGAACAAAAGGAAGGAATGAAGGAAGGAGGGATGGAAGAAATGAAGAGAGAAATAAAGAACTCATAGTGTGCAAGCTATGAGCAAACAACACTCACCAGGAACTCGTACTCTGTATCCAGCAAGAACTCCGAGACAGTCATGTTTTGTACCTGGGTGTATTCCCTGATGAAGTTCTGCTTCTTTCCAGTGGGGTAGTACAGTACCTCATACCTCAGCACAGAGCTCTGGAGGGGGGAAAAAGGAGGAAAGATAGGACAGGTGAGATAGGTGTTATACTGGAGAATGACACACAAAATATAAATTACTGTATACATCAACTATTCATACCCAATTAATACGCCACAGTGTGACAATCTGTATTAGAAAGAAAAATGAAGACTTATACGATTAACGGAGAAGAACAAAGGATGCCCAGATTTTAATATTTTCGAAGCATCTCATACTTCAGCAGCAAGCTCTTTAAGTGAGAGAAAAAGGGATAAGACAGGTGAGACAGGTGCTATATTGGTGTATGAGGCCTAGTGGTTGGGTATGGACTTGGGTTATCACATTCTGAGTTCAAATCCTGACAAGTCTTGACATTTTGTCCTTGGGAAAGATGATTAAAATATACATACTTTTCTTGACTTGACCCAGGACAAACTGGGTACTCTAGCTATAGACAGAGAATGATACTGTTAGACTGAGAAGGATTTGAAAGCTTAGCAGGAAGCCACCTTGTATGCTTCCTGGGAAGCCGAGAATGTTCATGAGTGTTGTTTGGGTCATAACAGGGAGCTGCACAGATCTTCAAATACAGAAGATTGCTACACTGTGACTGATTGACGCTGTGTGAACAGCTGACATACTATTTGTTTTTATATGTCAATAATAATAATAGTCACAATCATAAATAACAAATAAGAGAGATCATTTATGTAGCGCTTATTCCAGCACTAATAACTGTACAGCTTATAAGGGCATTACAATTTAAGAATTACCCAAACAGAATCAATGGAGACGTTCACTTACTCACTCAGCTTGCTAGAAAGCAAACAAAAAGCAAACAAAAAGAATAGTAAAAGAAAACGAGACAGAGAGAAAAGAAGAGTGGACATTTACTGGGATCCGCAGTCCCAGAAGATCTGTAAAATCAACCCGAGAATCTTTAAGAAGTTCTAATTAATAAGTCCTTTCTTTCTTCTATACTATACTTTAACTTTATTTTATTCCATCTTTATTTAAAACACACTGACAAATTCATAATTTAATGAACATGTAGTTTTCATACTATCATGACATTTTTTTTTTTTACATCTGTTTGTTTTACAAAGTTCAAACAAAAACAACAACATTTTTGTTGTTTTTTTCTCTACTATGTTTATTACACCGCATAGCATGATAAAGGGAAGTAATGTAGCTGACTTATTCCCGTTCTGACTTAAAACTCGAACATGATTATTTTATTGGTTATTTCCCTTCCCTTATTACATCTTGGGACAGACAGGCGGCCAAGAACAAAAATATTCAAAGATCGAGTCCGCAAAAAGTACATTCCTGATATATAGATCTATATATGCAAACTTCCAACACTGGTAAAAGTCATGTCTAAGTCACACTGACAGGGAGATATAACACCAACAAAAGTGACAAAAATATAGTTTAGCTGAAATACGGGAACTGACAGTAAAAAGACAAGGTCTAAAATACGTTCTCACAAAATAAAGCGGAAATCATTATGTAAAATCAAACTGACAGGCAAACAAACAGAAATAACTGAGAAACGACAGATTATATAATATTATATAAAACATATAATAAACCAGACATATAAACAGACAGACATATGTACACACAGAAAGACAGACACAAAGAGATGGACAGATAAAAAAATGGAAGGATAAGTGACAGACGGACATATAAACTGAGTGGTAAATGGGTAGATACATAGACAGACTGACAGACAGATAGTTAAAGAAAGTGACGTAAGCAGACAGACAAACAGACAAAGAAACAGACAAACAGACATGGCAAATAGACAGGATGGAAGCCATCGGCTACATCACTCACCTTGATACTGTTAGGAACATCCCAGGCTATGGTGATATGTTTGGACCCGATACTGACCCGTCGGACATCCACTATGGAAGCTGGAGAATACAAGATGGACATACAATGACCAACAGATCTAAATGAATGAATGTGCGCTGAACCATAGGAATCTCAAAGGGAGATAATGACGACATGGCGAGAAAGAGTCAAATAGTCAGATGGATGGACACAAATGTAGAAAGATAGGTTAGAAAGATGAATGGGAAGATTACTGCAGAATATAACATCGTTACAAATCAAATATCAGACAGACACCGACAGACAGACACAGACAGACAGACAGATAAACAGACTGACAGGCAAAAAGATAGACAAACTAACAGACAGACAGACAGACAGACAGACAGACAGACAGACAGACAAACAGACAGACAGATAAAGTGATTGCTTGGATGGATAGATGGATGGATGAGTGGATGGATGGATGGATGGATGGATGGATGGATGGATGGATGGATGAACGGATGGATGGATTACTTACATCCATGTTGACCAGTCTGGATGACCAGGGGATCACTGAACTCGCCCCAACCAAACTCCGTCT